>JBBPBX010070965.1:0-18446 GCA_038048925.1 Garcialebias charrua | reverse complement strand
AAATTCATAGGAGGAGTTCGTTCAAATGCGGAGGCTGTAAACGGCCAAAAAGGGGTGAAAATTTGGTCATCGTTCCAAAATGGCCGCCTTACCATTTATTGTACAACATTGGTGCCAGAGGGTTTTCTGTGCATCTTGGTGAGTTGGACAAGTGTACCAAATTTCATGATTCTACGTCAAACTAAGGTCAATGCGGAGGGTATTTTGAAAATTTCTAGGGGGCGCTCTTGAGCCGTTTCTGTGGCGATTTTTGCCACGCCCCCAAAATACGTAATTTTTCACCAGTCCTGACGAGTCCGCCAAATTTGGTGAGTTTTCGTATATGATAAAGCCTCCAAAAGGCCACTTCTTTGGGGGGAAGAAAAATAAAAATAAAAATAAAATAAATAATAATTAAAGCTGCAAGCAGCATTGAGGCCCTCGCAGCTTAGCGCCGCTCCGGCCTTATTATGTCGACCACGGGACCTCCAGCTGATCTGCTCGGTCACCACCTCGAACTCTCTCATGCCCATCCAGCACCCGTTTGCCAAGAACAGTTAGCAAATAACAACAATATATACGTGTTTAGAAGTGCTGACTGGTAACACACAGTAAATGTAGAACAGATCAGATGATCTAGCAATGAGATGTAACAGTTTGAAAAATAATGTAGGGGGCGCACTGGAGTTATCTGTTAAACCATAGTATCAATGTGTGTTGAAGTGCTCACTGATGATGTACAATAAATCTGGTAAATATCGGATAATGTATCACTGAGATATAACTGTAGTAATAATATAGGGGGCGCTATGGAGTAAAAATTTACATACCATTATAAATGTGTGTAGAAGTGTTCACTGATGAATCACAATAAATCTCGTGCAGATCGGATAATGTATCACTAAGATATAACTGTAGTAATAATATAGGGGGCGCTATGGAGTAAAAATTTACATACCATTATCAATGTGTGTCGAAGTGTTCACTGATAAAGCACAATAAATCTCGTGCAGATCGGATAATGTATCACTGAGATATAACTGTAGTAATAATACAGGGGGCGCTATGGAGTAAAAATTTACATACCATTATCAATGTGTGTAGAAGTGTTCACTGATGAATCACAATAAATCTCGTGCAGATCGGATAATGTATCACTAAGATATAACTGTAGTAATAATATAGGGGGCGCTATGGAGTAAAAATTTACATACCATTATCAATGTGTGTCGAAGTGTTCACTGATAAAGCACAATAAATCTCGTGCAGATCGGATAATGTATCACTGAGATATAACTGTAGTAATAATATAGGGGGCGCTATGGAGTAAAAATTTACATACCATTATCAATGTGTGTAGAAGTGTTCACTGATGAATCACAATAAATCTCGTGCAGATCGGATAATGTATCACTAAGATATAACTGTAGTAATAATATAGGGGGCGCTATGGAGTAAAAATTTACATACCATTATCAATGTGTGTCGAAGTGTTCACTGATAAAGCACAATAAATCTTGTGCAGATCGGATAATGTATCACTAAGATATAACTGTAGTAATAATACAGGGGGCGCTATGGAGTAAAAATTTACATACCATTATCAATGTGTGTAGAAGTGTTCACTGATGAATCACAATAAATCTCGTGCAGATCGGATAATGTATCACTAAGATATAACTGTAGTAATAATATAGGGGGCGCTATAGAGTAAAAATTTACATAACATTATCAATGTGTGTCGAAGTGTTCACTGATAAAGCACAATAAATCTCGTGCAGATCGGATAATGTATCACTGAGATATAACTATAGAAGTAATGTAGGGGGCGCACTTGAGTCAAATGTTAGCCCACCATATCAATGTGTCCACAAGGGCTCACTGATGATGCACAATAAATCTGGTTCAGATCGGATGATGTATCACTGAGATATAACAGTTTGAATAATCTAGGGGGCGCTCTGGAGTCATATGTTAGCCCACCATATCAATGTGTCCACAAGGGCTCACTGATGATGCACAATAAATCTGGTTCAGATCGGATGATGTATCACTGAGATATAACTATAGAAATAATGTAGGGGGCGCACTTGAGTCAAATGTTAGCCCACCATATCAATGTGTCCACAAGGGCTCACTGATGATGCACAATAAATCTGGTTCAGATCGGATGATGTATCACTGAGATATAACTATAGAAATAATGTAGGGGGCGCACTTGAGTCAAATGTTAGCCCACTATATCAATGTGTCCACAAGGGCTCACTGATGATGCACAATAAATCTGGTTCAGATCGGATGATGTATCACTGAGATACAACAGTTTGAATAATCTAGGGGGCGCTATGGAGGGTATTTGCTAATTAGCATAAACACCTGTTCAAGGGGTGGGTAATGATCGATCATAATGATTTTGGTACTCCTCAGATCAAATCTGTGGAGTTTAGAACCAAACGTATGGTGACGGCGTTACGTCTTACTTCGCCATGTCACCACGCCCACTTGCTCCACCCAAAACGAACAGTGCTGGAAAGCTTGTTACACCAACATGTCTTCGGTGACTGGATACAATGTCACGCTGATTAGGTAACAGGGATCCGATATGGACCGTTCAACGTAAAACTTTACACTTCCTGTTGTCAGGGGGCGTGGCTTAAGTGATGTCATGATTTGACCATACAGTTTTGCAGGGGACCGGATGTGGGTCAATCACTGAAGGTTTGATGTATTAGACAGTTTTCGTGTAAGAGCTGTAAGCGTTTCGTTTTTCATGGCGAGATGTCCAACTTTGAGGTCTGGCCCCGCCCCTTCAGCATGCATGAAAACGCACAGTTTTGATAACATTTGTTCCCCCGTGCCTTATAAAGAAACTGGCCAAGTTTGAATCAAATCGAGCGAAATCCCTAGGAGGAGTTCGTTGAAATGCAGAGGCTGTAAACGGCCAAAAAGGGGTGAAAATTTGGTCATCGTTCCAAAATGGCCGCCTTACCATTTATCGTACAACATTGGTGCCAGAGGGTTTTCTGTGCATCTTGGTGAGTTGGACAAGTGTACCAAATTTCATGATTCTACGTCAAACTAAGGTCAATGCAGAGGGTATTTTGAATATTTCTAGGGGGCGCTCTTGAGCCGTTTCTGTAGCGATTTGCTAATTAGCATAAACACCTGTTCAAGGGGTGGGCAATGATCGATCATACTGATTTTGGTACTTCTCGGATCAAATCTGTGGATTTTAGATCCAAACGTATGGTTATGGCGTTACGTCTTACTTCGCCATGTCGCCACGCCCACTTGCTCCACCCAAAACGAACAGTGCTGGAAAGCTTGTTACACCAACATGTCTTCGGTCACTGGACACAATGCCACGCTGATTAGATAACAGGGGTCCGATATGGACCGTTCAACGTAAAACTTTACACTTCCTGTTGTCAGGGGGCGTGGCTTAAGTGATGTCATGATTTGACCATACAGTTTTGCGGGGGACCGGATGTGGGTCAATAACTGAAGGTTTGATGTATTAGACTTTTTTCGTGTAAGAGCTGTAAGCGTTTCGTTTTTCATGGCGAGATGTCCAACTTTGACGTCTGGCCCCGCCCCTTCAGCATTCATGAAAACGCACAATTTTGATATCGTTTGTTCCCCCGTGCCTTATGAAGAAACTGGCCAAGTTTGAACCAAATCGAGCGAAATTCATAGGAGGAGTTCGTTCAAATGCGGAGGCTGTAAACGGCCAAAAAGGGGTGAAAATTTGGTCATCGTTCCAAAATGGCCGCCTTACCATTTATTGTACAACATTGGTGCCAGAGGGTTTTCTGTGCATCTTGGTGAGTTGGACAAGTGTACCAAATTTCATGATTCTACGTCAAACTAAGGTCAATGCGGAGGGTATTTTGAAAATTTCTAGGGGGCGCTCTTGAGCCGTTTCTGTGGCGATTTTTGCCACGCCCCCAAAATACGTAATTTTTCACCAGTCCTGACGAGTCCGCAAAATTTGGTGAGTTTTCGTATATGATAAAGCCCCCAAAAGGCCACTTAAAGAGGGACTAGAATAAAAATAAAAAAAAATAATAATAATTAAAGCTGCAAGCAGCATTGAGGCCCTCGCAGCTTAGCGCCGCTCGGACCTTATTGAGGCGACCGCGCGAGCTCCAGCTCGTCCGCTCGGTCGCCATTTCGAAGTCTCTCGTGTCTACTCCGCACCAGGGGTGCACACGCACAATAAATCTGGTTCAGATCAGATGATGTCTCACTGAGATATAACAGTTTGAATAATCTAGGGGGCGCTATGGAGTTATATGTTAAATCACAAAATCAATGTGTCCACAAGGGCTCACTGATGATGCACAATAAATCTGGTTCAGATCGGATGATGTATCACTGAGATATAACTATAGAAATAATGTAGGGGGCGCACTTGAGTTAAATGTTAGCCCACCATATCAATGTGTCCACAAGGGCTCACTGATGATGCACAATAAATCTGGTTCAGATCGGATGATGTATCACTGAGATATAACAGTTTGAATAATCTAGGGGGCGCTCTGGAGTCATATGTTAAACCACAATATCAATGTGTCCACAATGTCTCAATGATGATTCACAGTAAATCTGGTTCAGATCGGATGATGTATCACTGAGATATAACTATAGAAATAATGTAGGGGGCGCACTTGAGTCAAATGTTAGCCCACCTTATCAATGTGTCCACAAGGACTCACTGATGATGCACAATAAATCTGGTTCAGATCGGATGATGTCTCACTGAGATATAACAGTTTGAATAATCTAGGGGGCGCTCTGGAGTCACATGTTAAACCACAATATCAATGTGTCCACAAGGTCTCACTGATGATACACGATAAATCTGGTTCAGATCGGATGATGTCTCACTGAGATATAACAGTTTGAATAATCTAGGGGGCGCTATGGAGTTATATGTTAAACCACAATATCAATGTGTCCACAAGGGCTCACTGATTATTCACAATAAATTTGGTTCAGATCGGATGATGTATCACTGAGATATAACTATAGAAATAATGTAGGGGGCGCACTTGAGTCAAATTTAGCCCACCTTGTCAATGTGTCCACAAGGGCTCATTGATGATACACAATAAATCTGGTTCAGATCAGATGATGTCTCACTGAGATATAACAGTTTGAGTAATCTAGGGGGCGCTCTGGAGTCATATGTTAAACCACAATATCAATGTGTCCACAATGTCTCACTGATGATACACAATAAATCTGGTTCAGATCGGATGATGTATCACTGAGATATAACAGTTTGAATAATCTAGGGGGCGCTCTGGAGTCATATGTTAGCCCACCATATCAATGTGTCCACAAGGGCTCACTGATGATGCACAATAAATCTGGTTCAGATCGGATGATGTATCACTGAGATATAACTATAGAAATAATGTAGGGGGCGCACTTGAGTCAAATGTTAGCCCACCATATCAATGTGTCCACAAGGGCTCACTGATGATGCACAATAAATCTGGTTCAGATCGGATGATGTATCACTGAGATATAACAGTTTGAATAATCTAGGGGGCGCTCTGGAGTCATATGTTAGCCCACCATATCAATGTGTCCACAAGGGCTCACTGATGATGCACAATAAATCTGGTTCAGATCGGATGATGTATCACTGAGATATAACTATAGAAATAATGTAGGGGGCGCACTTGAGTCAAATGTTAGCCCACCATATCAATGTGTCCACAAGGGCTCACTGATGATGCACAATAAATCTGGTTCAGATCGGATGATGTATCACTGAGATACAACAGTTTGAATAATCTAGGGGGCGCTATGGAGGCTATTTGCTAATTAGCATAAACACCTGTTCAAGGGGTGGGTAATGATCGATCATAATGATTTTGGTACTCCTCAGATCAAATCTGTGGAGTTTAGAACCAAACGTATGGTGACGGCGTTACGTCTTACTTCGCCACGTCACCACGCCCACTTGCTCCACCCAAAACGAACAGTGCTGGAAAGCTTGTTACACCAACATGTCTTCGGTGACTGGATACAATGTCACGCTGATTAGGTAACAGGGATCCGATATGGACCGTTCAACGTAAAACTTTACACTTCCTGTTGTCAGGGGGCGTGGCTTAAGTGATGTCATGATTTGACCATACAGTTTTGCAGGGGACCGGATGTGGGTCAATCACTGAAGGTTTGATGTATTAGACAGTTTTCGTGTAAGAGCTGTAAGCGTTTCGTTTTTCATGGCGAGATGTCCAACTTTGAGGTCTGGCCCCGCCCCTTCAGCATGCATGAAAACGCACAGTTTTGATAACATTTGTTCCCCCGTGCCTTATAAAGAAACTGGCCAAGTTTGAATCAAATCGAGCGAAATCCCTAGGAGGAGTTCGTTGAAATGCAGAGGCTGTAAACGGCCAAAAAGGGGTGAAAATTTGGTCATCGTTCCAAAATGGCCGCCTTACCATTTATCGTACAACATTGGTGCCAGAGGGTTTTCTGTGCATCTTGGTGAGTTGGACAAGTGTACCAAATTTCATGATTCTACGTCAAACTAAGGTCAATGCGGAGGGTATTTTGAATATTTCTAGGGGGCGCTCTTGAGCCGTTTCTGTAGCGATTTGCTAATTAGCATAAACACCTGTTCAAGGGGTGGGCAATGATCGATCATACTGATTTTGGTACTCCTCGGATCAAATCTGTGGATTTTAGAACCAAACGTATGGTGATGGCGTTATGTCTTACTTCGCCACGTCGCCACGCCCACATGCTCCACCAAAAACGAACAGTATTGGAATGCTTGTTACACCAACATGTCTTCGGTCACTGGACACAATGCCACGCTGATTAGGTAACAGGGGTCCGATATGGACCGTTCAACGTAAAACTTTACACTTCCTGTTGTCAGGGGGCGTGGCTTAAGTGATGTCATGATTTGACCATACAGTTTTGCGGGGGACCGGATGTGGGTCAATAACTGAAGGTTTGATGTATTAGACTTTTTTCGTGTAAGAGCTGTAAGCGTTTCGTTTTTCATGGCGAGATGTCCAACTTTGACGTCTGGCCCCGCCCCTTCAGCATTCATGAAAACGCACAATTTTGATATCGTTTGTTCCCCCGTGCCTTATGAAGAAACTGGCCAAGTTTGAACCAAATCGAGCGAAATTCATAGGAGGAGTTCGTTCAAATGCGGAGGCTGTAAACGGCCAAAAAGGGGTGAAAATTTGGTCATCGTTCCAAAATGGCCGCCTTACCATTTATTGTACAACATTGGTGCCAGAGGGTTTTCTGTGCATCTTGGTGAGTTGGACAAGTGTACCAAATTTCATGATTCTACGTCAAACTAAGGTCAATGCGGAGGGTATTTTGAAAATTTCTAGGGGGCGCTCTTGAGCCGTTTCTGTGGCGATTTTTGCCACGCCCCCAAAATACGTAATTTTTCACCAGTCCTGACGAGTCCGCCAAATTTGGTGAGTTTTCGTATATGATAAAGCCTCCAAAAGGCCACTTCTTTGGGGGGAAGAAAAAAAAAAAAAAAATAATAATAATAAACAGTACAATTACAATAGGTCCTTGCAGCGCTTCGCTGCTTCGGGCCTAATAAACACTACAATTACAATAGGTCCTTCGCAAGCGCTTAGCTGCTCGGGCCTAATTACAATAGGTCCTTGCAGCGCTTCGCTGCTTCGGGCCTAAAAAAGAAAAGAGGGGAGAGAGGGCAGACAAGTGTGTGTGTGTGTGTGTGTGTGTGTCTGTGTCTGTGTGAGAAACAGACAGACAGAGGGAGGGGAGAGACACCAAGCGGGATACAGGAGTGTGTGTGTGTTTGTGTACGTGCCTGTGAAAGTGTGTGCAGCTCTGTGTGTGTGAGAGAGAGGCAGAGAGACAGACAGAGTGTGTGTGTGTGTTTGTGTACGTGCCTGTAAAAGTGTGTGCAGCTCTGTGTGTGTGTGAGAGAGGCAGAGAGACAGATTGTGTGTGTGTGTGTGTGTGTGTGTGTGTTTGTGTACGTGCCTATGAAAGTGTGTGCAGCTGTGTGTGTGTGTGTACGTGCCTATGAAAGTGTGTGCAGCTGTGTGTGTGTGTGTGTGTGTACGTGCCTATGAAAGTGTGTGCAGCTGTGTGTGTGTGTGCGTGCGTGCGTGCGTGTGTGTGTGTGTGTGTGTGTGTGTGTGTGAAAGAGAGAGACAGACGGAGAGAGACAGACAGAGAGACACCAAGCAGGAGACAGAAGAGTGTGTGTGTGTGTGTGCCTTTGAAACTGTGTGCAGTTGTGTGTGTTTCTGTGTGTGTGTTTCTGTGTGTGTGTTTTTCTGTGTGTGTGTGTTTGTGTGTGTGTGTTTCTGTGTGTGTGTGTGAGAGAGAAGAGAGAGAGAGAGAGAGTGAGAAACCAGAGCAAGAGAGAGAATGTGTGTGTATTGGTGAGTGAGCGAGAAGTGTGTGCGTGTGTGTGTGAGAGAGAGAGAGAGAGAGAGAGAGCTCTCTCGAGCGAGCATGGGGGAGGGGTGTACAAGGGTGATGTTTTTGTGTGTGTGTGTGTGTGAGCGTGTGTGTGTGTGTGTGTGAGAGAGAGAAAGAGGGAAGAGGAAATGTGTGTGTGTGTGTGTGTGTGTGTGTGTTTGTGTGTTCGCGCCTGCGTAGGAGGGAATGTGTGTGTACTTGTGTGTTTGTGTGTGTGTGTGTGTGAGTGTGTGTGTCTGACAGAGATAGAGGGGGAGGGGTGTGTGTGGGGAGAGCTAGGAGCAAGCACTGTAAATGGTGTGTGTGTGTGTGTGTTACAGCAGCACAATATGGGCCTGTACTGAATGAAAGGGAAATGAATGCAGTGTGTATGTGTGTGTGTGGTTGTGTGCGTTGTGGCAGGGACTGTGTGTCCTTTATTCAAACTATGTTAGTGTGTGTGTGTGTGTGTGTGTGTGTGTGTGTATAGTTTGTACAATTGTGTGTTGCTACGCTTGCACAGTTTGTCCATGCAAGTGTCTGTCCTCAGTAAGGTTTGTGTGTTTGTGTGTGTTGTTGAATGTTTGCGTGTACGTGATCACACGCACAAACCTACTTATTGGGTGTACTGGTGCAGGTGATGAAGTGTTCATGATAACGTGCGCACACAAACAGCAGAATTACGATTAAACCAACATCGTTCTGCAGATCTTCGTACGTTTCACGTGTCCTGTTGTCTAATCTCAGTTGTGTGTTCACTTTCAGCTTTGTGACGACTGCTGCATCCTCCTGTGTATCTTGGTAAAAGTTCAAAACTATTTTGTGTGAGTGGCTCCATGTTTCATCGCTGCATTATCTTCATCACATCACATAAAGCAGTGTTTTTCAACCACTATGCCTATGCACACTAGTGTGCCGCGAGAGATCGTCAGGTGTGCCTTGGAAATTATCAAAAAAGCCCACCCACCCCCCTTCTACAACCTCTTTACATTTAAGACCACATTGTTGTGGTACTGTTCGGGTGTATTTTTGAAGACATGTTAAGTGCAATTTGAAATAAGAAATATAAAATATGATAAAAATACATTTGTGTGTTTATTTCATTCCTATTCAAGACACTTTGATAAGAATGACTATATATTTAATATAGGCGGATACAGTGTATCTATGTTTACAATTTTGGTTGGCGGTGTGCCTCGGGATTTTTTTTCAATGAAAACACTGTGCCTTGGCTCAAAAAAGGTTGAAAAACACAGACTTAAAGTATGCGTGTCATTATTATTATTGCAGGTGTTTAAAACCTGCAGCAGAGGTCAAAGTTTAAGTTCAGATTAAATACTTTTTGTTTATCTTGTCTCACTTAAATGCACTTTTATGTGCAATAAACTTAAACCTATCTGCCACGTCCCTTTTCAGTTTCCAGTTTGTTTGACTGGTATGACTTCTACTTTAGGCCGTTCGCTCTTCAGGGGTCGCCACAGCGAGTCATCCTCCTCCACCTCACTCTGTCCTCTGCATCCTCTGTCCTCACTCCAACTACCTTCATGTCCTCTCTAACTGCATCCATATATCTCCTCTTTGGCCTTCCTCTTTGTCTTTTTCCTGGCAGCTGCATTTCTAACATCCTTCTACCAATATACCCACTGTCCCTCCTCTGGACATGTCCAAACCATCTCAGTCTGGCCTCCCTAACTTTATCTCCCAGTTGTTCAACATGTGCTGTACCTCTGATGATCTCATTCCTGATCTTATCCATCCTTGTCACTCCTAAGGAGAACCTCAGCATCTTCATTTCTGCTACTTCCAGTTCTTTCTCCTGTCTTTTTGTCAATGACACTGTCTCCAGACCATACAACATAGCTGGTCTCACCACTGTCTTGTAAACTTTTCCTTTGACCTTTGCTGACACCTTTTTGTCACAAATCACTCCTGAAACTTTTCTCCACCCACTTCATCCTGCCTGGACTCTCTTTTTCACTTCTTTCCCACGGTCCCCATTTTCCGTGGTGGACCCCAAGTACTTGAAGTCCAGCACCTTTGTGACCTCTGCTCCTTGTAGCCTCACTGTTCCACTGGCCTCCCTCTCATTCACACACATGTACTCTGTCTTCCTACGGCTGACTTTCACTCCTCTTCTTTCAAGTGCATACCTCCACCTCTCAGATCTCTCTTCCACCTCTTCCCTGTTCTCACCACAGATCACAATGTCATCTGCAAACATCATAGTCCACAGGGATCCCTGCTTGATCTCATCTGTTGGTCTGTTTTAATTATTGCATTTTTCATCATACAAGTCGCATCAGTCCAATAATGTCTAATAAAGTGGAAAAATTCATAAATGCGTCACCACTGATGTGCCGTGTTTGTTACGCGTCACCGCTGTCAACCTGGAAATGTGAGCCGGTGTTTTCCCCAAAATTGATTGGCTGCCAAATGGCAGCCACGGGAGCGTGCACAGGAGGACTTTAACAAGAATTTAACAAGATTAACACTTCTCTAAAAAGGCTAAGTCTGGTCCTCTGGACATTCAAAAAACCAAACCAAAACAAAAAAGTAGAAACGTTTCGGCTTTCGTCCGAAAGACTTCCTCAGTCTGAGATGCTGTATTAAGCTCAGTCTATTCAGCCAATCATGGCCGTTGTTCTGAGGCAAACGCATACACGTCACTCGTAGGTCACACTTAGTAAAGCACAATTGGCTGGAATGTCCAGATGCCTTCAGGGTTCACAAAAAAAACAAACTCCAACAGACAGATGCAACAGGCTGATGGCAACCGAATACAACCACACATTCATGGAATGGTCAAATTATATTATTTTTGGCCTTTTTTGGGATTATTGATCGTATATTGCATAGAGGTAAAAATTGGCATACAAATACCACAATTATCATACACCTGGCAACACTAGTAATAATAATAATAATATTAATAATAATAATAATAATAATAATGAATTCAATTTATACCGCACTTTTCATTAATAAAAATCTCAAAGTGCTAGTGGATCAAGTTTGCTGATGACAGCCGAAACCTGCTGCTCACATGATCAAGGAGGACCATCAGCCTAACGATGGATCGTTAGCACCCTGATGGTTGTTTGCTATTCACAGAGGGCTGAGTGATACTAGCAAAAGTAAAGTAAAGTTAAGGAGGCCAGACTGAGATGGTTTGGACATGTCCAGAGGAGGGAGAGTGGGTACAGGAAACCCCCGACCTACGGCGCCCGCGACCTACGGCAACCCGGACCTACGAATGAGCCAATTTAAAAAAATGCCATCGAGGTACGGCAAAAAGTATGTGACCTACGAACGAACCAAGTTAAAAATATGTAATCAAGCTACGGCATACTGGATGCGAGACCCACGAACGAGCCCAATTATAAGTATATAATCGAGCTACGACATAACTGCGTCAGTACGGCAAGCGTCAAGGTGGGGGAGGGGATTTCCTTGGCTGTTGTGTGTTGGCGCATGACAGTGTAAAAGTACCGCCAGCGAGAGTGGGGGCTGGGCTTCCGGCGGATGTACACACAGCCGCTGTGCACCTGGCGGCGGAGGGATCTGTACAGGTAAATCAGTACTATTTAAAGGGCTACGACCATTTTGTCCCTCGTGGTTTAGTTACGGCGAGTGAGAGAGAACACCTACGAACAACAAACAACGAACAAACGAACAAACAACACAACGAACAAACAACACAACGAACGAACAGGTAATAAATTTAAATTTAGCATTTTTTGACGAAAGCGAATGTTAGCACGTTAGCATTCATTTGTCAACGTTAGCATTAATTTTAATTTTTGCTCCTTAGGAATTAGCACGTTAGCACGTGAGCTAATTTTTCAAATTTCTACGAATGGACAGGTACAGTACTGTATTAAATTACAACCTAATCATTTTTAGACGAAAGCGAACGTTTGCACATTAGCATTCATTTGTCAACGTTAGCATTAATTTTCATTTTTGCTCCTTAGGAATTAGCACGTTAGCACGTGAGCTAATTTTTTTTTAACAATGGCTCCGAAGAGACCAGGAAAGTCTGCGGACGCGGCCGAGGCTAAGAAACCTCGTAACACAATACCGCTGGAGACAAAGAAACTAATCATCACACTATCAGATCAGGGCATGACACCGACAGCAATCGGAGTAAAGCTTGGGTTAGCAAGGTCGACTGTGGGGACCATTCAGAATGACAGAGAGCGGATTTTACAACAAGTTAGTGCTTCGGCACCCATGAGGTCCACTATTATAACAAAGCAGAGGACAGGAAGGATTACAGAGATGGAGAGATTGCTTGTGCTATGGCTGGAGGATAACACCCAGCGTAGGATCCCAGTTAGCATGGCGGTGATATGTGAGAAGGCGAGGAGGATTTATCACAGGCTGCAAGAACTAGCGACGAGTGGGGGAGGGGCAAGGGGGTGCACAGAGCGATCCGGGTGAAGGGACATCTTCCCAGAGCGATCCGGATGAAGGCACGTCTTCACAGAGCGCAGGAGAAGGGACTTCAAGCAGCACGTCAGGGGAGTTGGATGGACCAGAGAACTTCAACGCCTCAAAAGGATGGTTTGATCGTTTCAGGAAAAGACACAACTTCCACAACATCAGAGTACAGGGTGAGCATTTAATTTCTCATTTTTATTTTTTAATACTGTAGGTATAGGTAGTCCACGACTTACGAATTATTATTATTTTTTTTTCATTTTTCCTTTTATTACAGTGTTACAACAGCTTAACCATGTCATTTTGTGTGCATTTAAACAGGTGAGGCCGCCAGTGCTGACCACGAGGCAGCTGCGGCATTCCCAGAACAACTGGCTGAGATCATCAGGGACGGCGGGTACATTGCCCAGCAGGTGTTCAATGTCGATGAGACAGGGCTGTTCTGGAAGCGTTTGCCAGACAGGACCTACATCAGTAAGGAAGAATGAACCGCACCGGGCCACAAGGTCGGCAAGGAGCGTTTGACCTTGCTGGTGGGGGGCAATGCTGCTGGTGATTGCAAACTCAAGCCGTTGTTGGTGTATCCAGTTTGAAAAACCCAGAGCCTTCAAAAATGTTGATAAAACATAGCTTCCAGTCTATTGGGCCTCTAATAGAAAGGCTTGGGTGACGCTGGATGTTTTTTCAAAATGGTTCACCTACAACTTTGTACCAGAGGTCCGCACTTTTTGCCGCACCAAAAAGATGGCCTTCAAAATCCTGCTGGTTTTGGACAACACTCCTGGACACCCCCGTGGTCTCACCGACTTGAACAACCACGTGAAGGTAGTGTACCTGCCTCCCAACACCACGTCTTTGATACAGCAAATGGACCAGGGGGTTATTAGTATGTTTAAGGCGTACTACCTGCAGAGAGTCATCCGTGCCGCTTTGGAGGCAACCGAGAACTCTCAGACCCTCACACTGAAAGACTACTGGCGTAGCTACAACATCCTCGATGCTGTGAGGAACATTGGCCACTCCTGGGATTGTGTGACTCCAAACAACATGTGCGGAGTCTGGAAGAAGCTATGTCCAGAGCTTGTTCAGGAGGTACACGATTCCCAGGAGGTGGACTGTGTGATCGAGGATGTTGTGAGGATGGGCAGGTCACTGGAGCTAGAAATGGACCAAGATGACGTCCAACAGCTGCTGGGTGCAGCAAGACAGGAGCTGTCCCCAGATGACCTGATTCAGCTGGACAGGCACGTCCCAGTTGAGGAAGAGGAGGAGCAGGCCATCCCTCCGGCCAAGACCTTCACCAGGAAGGAGATGGTGCTTGGCTTTAAAGAGCTCCACAGCTTCCTCTCGAGGATGGAGGCGCAGGACGAAGATGGGGAGAGGTTCTCCAGGGTCTCTCGGGCTGTTCTTCATGATGTTGCGTGTTACCAGCAGATCCTGGAGGACAAAAAGCACGAACAGGTGCAGAGCAGCATGCTCAATTATGTGACAAAGGTCACAGCACCGCCTCCAGGATCTGCTGGTGCACCAGCTGAAAGGCCATCCAGTCCTCCTGCAGCAAGCCAGGAGGAGGCCATGGACAGCCCACCCTCTCCCCAGTAAAAGACGCCCAACCACCCCCCCTGCTCCCTCCCTCCAGGTACAGTACTGTAATGAAATGTTATTTTTATTTTTCTGAGTTGTGTTATGTTACACACATTACATTTCATCTGTTAATCAATTTGTATCTGCTTATGTTCACAGCCTGCTACTCCTCCTCCTCCCCCTCCTCTCTACCAGCTCCACCATCCCATCACTGACCTGCCCACCCTCACATTCCAGCACAGCTTCGTCAGAAAGGTACAGCAAAGACATGTTAATTTTTTTTACTTTATTTTTTTGTTTTATGTTACATCTACACCTACTGTAATCATCACCTCTCTCTCGATGGCCTCCAAAGCGGCACGCCCCCCTGGTCCATCCACACATCTGCTCCACACCACACCACACATGTAAGGAGAAGTTGCTCTTCTATGTGTTTTTGTTATCTGCAGGCGTTGACGTCTGTGTGTGGGTGTGTTTCAACAGCTCCACTTGCTGCTCCGCCTCATGGAACAGCCTCTGGTGCTACGTACACCTGCTGTTCTGCCTCCAGTCTCCTGCCTGTCCTCCAGCCTCCTGCCTGTCCTCCAGCCTCCTGCCTGTCCTCCAGCCTCCTGCCTACACCACACACGTACGGAGAACTTGTTCTCTGTGTGTTTTTCATGTTTTCTTTGCAGGTAATTTTCCAGCTGTAACTGCACATTTTCATGTTTGTGTTCATTCTTACACAGAACACATCTTGCACGTTCTACATGAATGGACGTCTGCCTGCAACACTGTCTTCCTGGACGTCTGTTCTTCCTGCCTCTGGTGTCCTGCATGTTGCCTCCATCCATCACCTTTGTGTCCTTCTGCCTAAATGACTGCTGTCAAAAACAAAAAAACTTCATCTGATGCACAGACCTGCTCACATCAGGACCACAGACCTGAACTGACACCTGCCTGAACTAACAGCTGGCCTAAAATGCTCCCAACATTCATTGTTGAGCAATGGCTAAGCAGTTCCATCAGATGCAGGTTTGATCATGAGAAAAACATCATCTGTCTACCTACACTTCAGTCAAAGTAAGGCAATTGTTTCATTTTTCTACTGCTTCTAGCTTTTTCTGAGTTCATGGACTTCTTTCTCATGCACATGGACACACATCAACGCACTGGTTTCAGAAACATGATGGTTACATGTTTCTGATAGATGGATGGATGTGAGTTCCTGCTGATTTGCTGCTGTTCTGATGTTAAAAGCTGCTCTTTGAGAAGTGTTCATGTGTCATTGTTGACATCATTTTGCTGATGTGAGTTCCTGCTGATTTGCTGCTGTTCTGATGTTAAAAGCTGCTTTTTGAGAAGTGCTCATGTGTCATTGTTGACATCATTTTGCTGATGTGAGTTCCTGCTGATTTGCTGCTGATTTGCTGCTGTTCTGATGTTAAAAACTGCTCTTTGAGAAGTGCTCATGGTTCATGGTTGACATCATTTTGCGGATGGGTGGATTTATGGATGGATGGATGGGTGGATGGATACATGTGGTTTTATGCAGATTTGCTGCTGTTCTGATGTTAAAAGAGAAGTGTTCATGTGTCATTGTTGACATCATGTGCTGTCCTGATGTGAGTTCCTGCTGATTTGCTGCTGATTTGCTACAGTTCTGATGTTAAGTTACTGATGTACAGTTACTATGTGTGTTTATGGATGAATGTGTGGTGTAATGTGTTAGATAAGTGTTTGTAAATAAAGTTCTGTGCATGTTTATGGCCCAGTATGTCTGCTTGTTCAGTCTCATGCCGATAAATGGGTGTGCGGCGCTCCGTTAGCATTATTTCCGCGACCTACGAACGAAACCAGGACCTACGAACGGGATGCTATTTTCACCCCCAAGCTACGGCAGAATCGAGCTGCTAACGGTCCTTAGGTCTGGAACTCGTTCGTAGGTCGGGGGTTCCCTGTATATTGGTAGAAGGATGTTAGAAATGCAGCTGCCAGGAAAAGGACAAAGAGGGAGGCCAAAGAGGAGATATATGGATGCAGTTAGAGAGGACATGAAGGTAGTTGGAGTGAGGACAGAGGATGCAGAGCACAGAGGGAGGTGGAGGAGGATGACTCGTTGTGGTGACCCTGAAGAGGGAAAAGCCGATGGAGTGAGGACAGAGGATGCAAAGGACAGAGGGAGGTGGAGGAGGATGACTCGTTGTGGTGACCCTGAAGAGGGAAAAGCCGAAAGAAGAAGTCTCATTGAGCCTCAATGACTCAAAAGACCACAATGAGATAAAGACAGTATACTGTATACTGGTAAGCACGTTTGTGATTTTGTTGAAAGACCAGTGTGCTGGATGGTAAGATATGCATACAGTACACAGGATAACACTGATGTAGGGTCCCCCAAACTACTACCAGAGGTAACCCATGACCCCCGCACCATGATGTTAAGAGTAATGCTGGTGTGTCTTTCCACAACATTGACAGAATTGATCTTCTCCCCCTTTGCAACATTCAAGCATGCACATGGTTCTCTGTGGTAATGCAGAGCCCAGATTTATTGCTAAGTAATGTATAACAACTTCACATGTCACCAGTTCATGCTTCCTGTTTATAGCACCACTTCACACACAATCTCTGCTCTGGTGTTCTGGCAGCCTTCACATGGAATGGTGAACCTGTCTTGCCAGCTGAGACTGTGAAGGATGAGTTTTGTAAAGAGTCTGATTTTTCATTTAACTTTTATTTATACAGGTTAGTCTCACTGAGCCTCAAGGACTCATTTACAAGAGAGACCTGTTTTGAACATAGAACATAGATGAGGTACAGACAACAATAGAGAATCATATTAAGCATATAAAAGGAAAAGGAAATAAAAGAAATTTAATGAAAACAAAACAATAACAGCTACGTTATAAAACGATGTAAAATACTAAAAACAAGAGCATGTCTGCCATGAACTTAATTTTTTTTAAATCCCTTTGAGAGGTCAAAGTAGACAACTTCAGGTCTTTTTGCAAGGAATTCCAGGATACAGGAGTGGAGTAAGAGAAGGCCTTTTGACTAGTTCAGTCCTCACTGAGGGGATGCTAGCTGCAGGTAATAGACCTTTTACCAGTTGACGTCATCACGCAAAGCACGCCTGAAACGAACATTCTGATTGGACGGCAAAATGCTGCGTCAAATCGAAATAGGAAGTAGGGGCTAGTAGGAACGAGCCGAGGAGCTTTGTAATGATAGCGAGTTGTAATTTAGAAGCTTGGTTTCTTAAAATAGTGGACAACTACTGGTCAAAATGCCTGAACATTGTGCTGCGGATACAAGAGGAGGTGATTGTGTGCGCTGATGGAAAATGGGGAAATCCTTCAGGCTTTTTGCGAATGTCCAGCAGGGTGAGTTAACTGTTGTGTACAGTAGTTGTCAACAACGTTATATCCAAGTGTCAGAAATAAATGTTTTAAATTTCATACACCAATAGTTCTGATATTTAGACTGATTTGGTTATTGTTACAGGTTTAACATCTTCTGTTAGCTGCTATAACTAGCGCCATGTCTTCATAAGAGCCGTCAGTATTAGCACAGTATGTAAACAAAAACATGATATTTGAGTCAGTCACACAAATGTTCGTAGCGTCCTTATTTCTTATTTGATTTCTGTAAACTATGTCTTAAATTAAACATGAGAGTGAGACAATTGGTGATGTTGCGATGTGAAAAATAAGAACTATCCCAAGAGATAAATTTATTAGCTTTCCTGGGAAAATTTTATTATGTTTGATAACATATTTACTATTGCACTTTTGACACGCTGTTTATACAGCTTACACTTTATTAGACGTAAAGTTAAATGTGTGAAAATCTTAAATATATTACAAACAATATATTTTGCATGCGAATTCCATAATGACACATACAATATGGTTGTATATTATGTTTGTGATTGTTTTTGCAGATAAGGAGGTGGCTGCAACCATGTTGGAAATACATTCAAAACCAACCTGCACCCAGTTGCCTTGTACATTGGACAGCCC
>JBBPBX010070964.1:0-18446 GCA_038048925.1 Garcialebias charrua | reverse complement strand
TTGCAAAGTTTATGTTTCTGTATGTTTTTGGAAATACACTCTTTAAATCTGCATGGTTGAAATCACCAGCCGTGATGAGAAAAGCATCAGGATGGGCTGTTTGTTGCTCACTGATGTGCAGATATAGTTCATTCAAAGCCTCACTTCTAACTTTGCTGTTGGAGCTTGGAGGAATATATACAGCAACAATCAAAACAGCTGTAAACTCCCTCGGTAAATAGAACGGTCTGCATTTAATAGTCATGAACTCCACTAAAGGTGAGCAGTGTTTGTAGACCACCGCAGCATCCAGGCACCATGCTTTGTTGATGTAAACACAGAGCCCCCCTTCCCATCTCTTACCTCCCTCGAGGGTTCGGTCCGCTCTGTAGCATGTTAGCTCCCCTAGCTGAACAGCATGGTCCGGAACGTTGTTGTTGAGCCATTAGGTTCATTATTTACTGAAAAATAAATGAAAAGTGTTTTTTTTTATCAAAAATCTTGCTCTCTCTTATGTTTATTATGTTCATCTCTCTCTTATGTTTATTATGTTCATTATTTACTGGAAAATGAATGAAGTTTTTTTAAATAAAATCAAAAATCTCACTCTCTCATGTTTATTATGTTCATTATTTACTGAAAAATAAATGAAGTGTTTTTAAATCAAAAATCTTGCTCTCTCTTATGTTTATTATGTTAATTATTTACTGAAGAATAAATGAAGTTTTTTCAATCAAAAACATCTCTCTCTCTCTTAAGTTTATGTTCTTCTCACTCTTATGTTTATTATGTTCATTATTTAATGAAAAATAAATGAAGTGTTTTTATCAAAAATCTTGCTCTCTCATATTTATTATGTTCATCTCTCTCTTATGTTTATTATGTTCATTATTTACTAGAAAATGATTAAAGTGTTTTAAAAAAAATCAAAAATCATCTCTCTCTCTGTTTTTTATGTTCATCATTTACTGATAATAAATTATTTTTTTAAAATAATCTCTCTCTCTTTATGTTTATTATGTTCATCATTTACTGAAAAATAAATGAAGTTTTTTAAAAATCATCTATCTCTCTCTCTGTTTATTATGTTCATAATTTACTGAAAAATAAATGCAGTTTTTTAAAAATCATCTTTCTCGCTATGTTTATTATGTTCATCATTTACTGAAAATAAATATTTTTTTAAATCATCTCTCTCTCTTTATGTTTATTATGTTTATCATTTACTGAAAAATAAATGAAGTTTTTTTTTAAATAATCTACCTCTCTATGATTATTATGTTCATTATTTACTGGAAAATGAATGAAGTCCATCCATCCATTTTCTTCCGCTTATCCGGGGTCGGGTCGCGAGGGTAGCAGCCTAAGTAGGTAGGCCCAGACTTCCCTCTCCCCAACCACTTGGAGCAGCTCCTCTGGGGGAATCCCAAGGAGTTCCCAGGCCAGCCGAGAAACATAGTCCCTCCAACGTGTCCTGGGTCTTCCTCTGGGTCTCCTCCCAGTGGGACATGCCCGGAACACCTCACCAGGGAGGCGTCCAGGAGTCATCCTAACCAGATGCCCGAGCCATCTCAACTGGCTCCTCTCGATGTGAAGAAGCAGCGGCTCTACTCCGAGTCCCTCCCGGATGACTGAGCTTCTCAACCTATCTCTAAGGGAGAGTCCAGACACCCTGCGGAGAAAACTCATTTCAGCCGCTTGTATCCGAGATCTCGTTCTTTCGGTCACAACCCAGAGCTCATGACCATAGATGAGGGTGGGAACGTAGATCGATCGGTAAATTGAGAGCTTTGCCTTTTGACTCAGCTCTCTCTTCACCACGACAGACCGGTACAGCACCCGCTTCACTGCGGACGCTGCACCTATCCGCCTATCGATCTCACGCTCCAGTTTTCCCTCATTCGTGAACAAGACCCGAGATACTTAAACTCCTCCACTTGGGGCAGGACCTCCTCCCCGACCCGGAGAAGGCATGCTACCCTTTTCCGGCTCAAGACCATGGCCTCGGATTTGGAGGAACTGATCCTCATCCCGGCCGCATCACACTCGGCTGCAAACCGCTCCAGTGAAAGCTGTAGATCACGACCTGATGAAGCCAATAGGACCATATCATCTGCAAAAAACAGAGAAGCGATTCTAAGGCCACCAAAACGGATCCTCTCAACACCTTGGCTGCGCCTAGAAATTCTGTCCATAAAAGTTATGAACAGAATCGGTGACAAAGGGCAACCTTGGCGGAGTCCAACTCTCACTGGAAACGAGCCTGACTTACTGCCGATGCGGACCAAGCTCTGACACCGGTCGTACAGGGACCTAACAGCCCATATCAAAGGGCCTGGTACCCCATACTCCCGGAGTACCCCCCACAGAACCCCCCGAGGGACGCGGTCGAATGCCTTCTCCAAGTCCACAAAGCACATGTAAACTGGTTGGGCAAACTCCCACGCACCCTCCAGGACCCTGCTGAGGGTGTAGAGCTGGTCTAGTGTTCCACGACCAGGACGAAAACCACACTGCTCCTCCTGAATCCGAGGTTCGACTATCCGACGGACCCTCCTCTCCAGAACCCCTGAATAGACCTTACCAGGGAGGCTTAAGAGTGTGATCCCCCTATAGTTGGAACACACCCTACGGTCCCCCTTTTTGAATAGGGGAACCACCACCCCAGTCTGCCAATCCAAGGGAACTGCCCCCGATGTCCACGCGATATTGCAGAGTTGCGTAAGCCAACACAACCCCACAACATCCAGAGCCCTAAGGAACCCAGGACGAATCTCATCCATCCCCGGAGCCAGTGGTGGGCAACGCTAATCCAAAAATTAGTTCCGCTATTTCTAAAGCACTAATTAATTTATCTAGGTCCGCAATTTCAAAAGCACTAATGTCTTATGAAAATTAGGGGAAGCTAATTCTAATCTGCTAATTAAATTCAACAATTGGTAGCAGCAAGTTATGCAATATTTGCACTACACTGCCAACTAGCGGTGCATGAACTGTTGTTGTTTGAGTTGTATACATTTGTAGTGGACCTACCCAGGGTCAAACTAAGGTTTTTGAACTGTCCAGTGATGACCTTTACTGACCTCTCAGTAAAGCAAGACATTTACTACAAAATCATTCATTTAGCTATAATCTGATAACATAGTCACCAAAAAGAGACTATTTCTATCTTTGATTTTAGGCTGATGTGATCAAAAGAATAACTTTTGTCATTTTCATGATGTGTGCTTTTAAGCTGTGTTATTCTGTAAGAGTTAAACTGTGTTCACTGCTGTGTTAAAGGTGAAATCTCGGGTCACATAGACCAGACGGTTTTGTTTAGAAAGTCAGAAGACAGGTTAATCCGTTGTTTTTCATGAACAAGGCTCCAGCTTCTCTGTCTTTTCCTAAACAAATCTCCCTCTGCTCTGGCTGTAACCTTGGGTCTGATAAGGCAAGTGAACTCCTCTCTAAGTCGCTTTTTAAGTTCTAACTGTGCGGAAACGCTTCAGAGTTTCTGGGAGCTTCAAAGACATTAAGACGTCCCAAAGAGCTGAATGACCACCAGTCACGCGCTAAGGACTCGTCATCCAGCTGGGACTGATAACATGTTGTTATGGGTCCATTTCGAACGAGCGTAAGCTCAAAAACGTTGTTTATTCCTTCCTGGAATAAGTTTATCTTGAAGTCAGAGGCCAGGAGCTGACATATTCTCTGATGACCAAGCGAAACCAGGAGACGTTGAAACGTAAACTAAAACCAGTTTTGGACGTGCTGGGACTAAAGGACTCTGTGCATCTGAAGGCTGGTGTCATTTCTTTATCAGACTCGTCGTCGAAAGGTAAAGAGCTGTTTACAAAACGTACCTGGATTTTAGCAGAAGTCGGAGGAGAAGTGTCACTCTGGTATCATGCTCACGATAATTTCTTCTTAAATCTTTCCTCCTATTTCTTTCCCCTCTCAAACTAAGCTGGAAACTATTTTAAGTTAAAGAGCCACAGACTAAATATGTTTAACATCTAGTATTTATGTCTGTTGTGTTGAATTTAAGTGTGCTGACGTTTTAAATTACAAGAAAGTGAAATCCTGTCAATCAAGTGTAATGGTGTTAATTTAGTTGATTCATTTTAAATAAATGATAGTGTCTCTTTGACATATCAAGCTAAGTTAACGTGTCCATTGTCACTTAATGGCTCTGTTTATTTATCCATCATAAAGATCACAGATATATTGAGTAAACTGAAAAAGAAAAGAATCCGTGAAATTACTATTCAATCTGAATAAGTAAGTTAATTAAGGATAAAGAGGTCAGTATTAATATCGACCTCCTCATAATCCTTTACATCTGGTGGCCCGTACGGGGAAAAACTAATCAAAGGCATCCTAACTTTCGCTCATGGACCAACGTCCTCACCTGTGTTTGTGGTTCCCCATGACCAAAGGGGGGTGATGTTAGTTCATGCCCATGATCTCCCGTCCGCAGGACACAAAGGAGATAAAGCCACGCTGACGGCATTAAAACAAATTGCCTATTGGCCTGGAATGAAAAAGGATGTCAAGGACTACATTGAAGGGTGCGTGGTCTGTGGCCAGTTTCAGCCAACCAGACCACTTCACAGAGCACCACTGCAAAGCAGAGGCATTGCATTCCCATGGTCTGACCTCCAGATCGACTGGGTTGGACCACTCACTAAGAGCTCTAGAGGAAATAAATATTTTCTCACGGTAACCTGTGCATTTACCAAATGGGTAGAATGCCTACCAGCTCCTAACGACACAGCACAAACAACTGCTATGTTGTTAATGAATCATATATTCTCAAGGTTTGGACTTCCCCTTCGGGTGAACTCAGACCAAGGTACACACTTCACAGGTGAAGTGATGAAAGAACTGTGGAAGACGCTAGGCGTCAAGGCTAACTTTCATGTCGGCTACCACCCACAGGCTTCAGGCCAAGTAGAGAGAGCAAACAGAACTGTGGTGAGTATTTTGAAGAAATACGTGGCTGCAAACCACAAGGACTGGGACGTGAAACTCCCTCTGGTCCTCATGGCCATAAGAGCCACTCCACACACATCAACTGGCATCTCTCCCTTCGAGATGATGACCGGTCGACAAATGACTCTCCCTCTACACCTGTTGTACCAACCAGGCGACGCCGCCATGGCGACAGCCTACACCACACAACAATACATGAAAGATTTGAATGTACACCTCAGAAACACTTTTGCTTTCGCCCAGAAAAACCTGGAAAAATCCGCTGAAGGACGCAAGGCGTACTACGACCAGAAGGCCTCTCACAATGAACTCCAAGTGGGAGACAGAGTCTGGTACTATACGTTCGCCCCAGCAACCGGGAAAGGAGGGTCCGAGACCGGAACTCTCGCCCGCAAACTAATGCCCAGGTGGACTGGACCTCATCTGATAACAGACAAAGTGTCCTCAGTCGTCTACGAAATCAAAATCAGCAAAGGCCGCAAAGAGCCAATTGCTAAATGGGTACATCGAAATCAGATCAAACCTTACAAGGCGTTCAATGACTCCACAAAAGACAAAGATCTCACAAACTCACCGACTTCATGGGATAATAAGGTCGTCCAAACACAAGTTAGTAAATAAACTAATCAGGTTTAAACTACCGTATTTTCCACCCTATAAGTCGCATTGTCCAATTTGAACTTAGAAACGCTAAGCCTAAAACCCACAACAAAAAACTAACCTTAACAACCGTTTAAATCCACGAGATTTAATTTGACCTCGGTCATAAAGTTGAGACCTGTTTTTCTTGTGTGTTGCACTTTGGAATCTGACGACAAGAGTGTGTCGAAGCAGTGAAACGTTGTTTCCTTGTTGTTTAGTCATTACTGTTGTCATTAGTTGAGATATTGTTTGGTTCTGAACACTCCCAGCCAAAAAGGTTTTGTATTAACATTGGTTAATGAATGATATGGATTTAACTATGCCAACATGCAGTTCGTTTTGTTAAATCTCAATCGTCGAAGAGTCAATGTAGTTTAAAGCTACTCAAGGTACCATAAACTACATTGACCTCACAATTTCTAAATTGAACCGATTCGATCGTTTCTATTCTAGATTGTCTATTCATTTTGATGAGTCTCGCCATAGACTTCAAAATTTATTAGGAATACCAAATCCTACGTCGTTCGTCTAAAAGACAACAGACATTTAGATCAAACTATATTTCATTTTTCTATTTTAGTTTAACCTAAACTAAGTAATGAATGGAGGAATAGTTTGGAATTAGAGGCCTTCGTTACAGAAGCCCTCCAAAATTTTATAGGTACGATCCCTATATCTAATTTTACAGAATTGATCCACCCCTTAATTGGTAATTGTAGCTGATCTAAACCATGATAGCTTACATACCAGGTGCATATAGGTAAGGCTTAATGTAAAATCCCAATCATAAGCCCACCTAAAAACCACATAATTGCATGACACATAGAACCAGAGTGGCACTGACTGGAAACCAACCAGCCAACAACCTTCGATGTGGGGACCTGCAGCTCCAACGCTTGGTCTTCAACCTCCATCCAAGGGTCGCCTCCTCTGCGTCTATCGAGGGATCCCCTCTACATGCTGATTATGAAAACAATTGTTGCTGATCAATCAACAAAACTAATCGTTGTGGAATTACCGCTGTGGATTATAAGACTTTGCTTTCCAAGGGATCACAGACTTTGTTTTCCAAGAGTTAACTGACTTTGTTTTCCAAAGGATTAAAAGCTTTTCGCAATGGGATTACCTCCGAACAGTATGGAATTTCCAAAAACTTTATGGGATTATAATTTTTGATTTTTCTTTTCCACTTACTGGATTGCTTCAAGATCAAAGACAGTTCAAGGTTTCCTTTCGTGTTGGACCCCATCCCCAAGGACTGGCGATGGCTTCCAAAAGGGGGGAGATGTAGTGGACCTACCCAGGGTCAAACTAAGGTTTTTGAACTGTCCAGTGATGACCTTTACTGACCTCTCAGTAAAGCAAGACATTTACTACAAAATCATTCATTTAGCTATAATCTGATAACATAGTCACCAAAAAGAGACTATTTCTATCTTTGATTTTAGGCTGATGTGATCAAAAGAATAACTTTTGTCATTTTCATGATGTGTGCTTTTAAGCTGTGTTATTCTGTAAGAGTTAAACTGTGTTCACTGCTGTGTTAAAGGTGAAATCTCGGGTCACATAGACCAGACGGTTTTGTTTAGAAAGTCAGAAGACAGGTTAATCCGTTGTTTTTCATGAACAAGGCTCCAGCTTCTCTGTCTTTTCCTAAACAAATCTCCCTCTGCTCTGGCTGTAACCTTGGGTCTGATAAGGCAAGTGAACTCCTCTCTAAGTCGCTTTTTAAGTTCTAACTGTGCGGAAACGCTTCAGAGTTTCTGGGAGCTTCAAAGACATTAAGACGTCCCAAAGAGCTGAATGACCACCAGTCACGCGCTAAGGACTCGTCATCCAGCTGGGACTGATAACATGTTGTTATGGGTCCATTTCGAACGAGCGTAAGCTCAAAAACGTTGTTTATTCCTTCCTGGAATAAGTTTATCTTGAAGTCAGAGGCCAGGAGCTGACATATTCTCTGATGACCAAGCGAAACCAGGAGACGTTGAAACGTAAACTAAAACCAGTTTTGGACGTGCTGGGACTAAAGGACTCTGTGCATCTGAAGGCTGGTGTCATTTCTTTATCAGACTCGTCGTCGAAAGGTAAAGAGCTGTTTACAAAACGTACCTGGATTTTAGCAGAAGTCGGAGGAGAAGTGTCACTCTGGTATCATGCTCACGATAATTTCTTCTTAAATCTTTCCTCCTATTTCTTTCCCCTCTCAAACTAAGCTGGAAACTATTTTAAGTTAAAGAGCCACAGACTAAATATGTTTAACATCTAGTATTTATGTCTGTTGTGTTGAATTTAAGTGTGCTGACGTTTTAAATTACAAGAAAGTGAAATCCTGTCAATCAAGTGTAATGGTGTTAATTTAGTTGATTCATTTTAAATAAATGATAGTGTCTCTTTGACATATCAAGCTAAGTTAACGTGTCCATTGTCACTTAATGGCTCTGTTTATTTATCCATCATAAAGATCACAGATATATTGAGTAAACTGAAAAAGAAAAGAATCTGTGAAATTACTATTCAATCTGAATAAGTAAGTTAATTAAGGATAAAGAGGTCAGTATTAATATTGACCTCCTCATAATCCTTTACACATTTAAGAAAAAGGTCGAAAAGGACTTGCTCAAAAACTATATATGATGTAGCTTAGTGTGTTTTTGTACAGTATTACAGTTAGATAAATTAGTAGATTTATTCATTTTGTGATGTAGTTTGAAGGTTATCATTGGTTGAACAAACTGTGAAATAAACAAGGGGCAGATATAATAAGATTTCATCTTCTTTCTGCTCCTTTCATTTGATCCTACTTGTATTCTTCTATCTGATGAAACTGTTTTGTATTGTTCTTTTAAAATGAATGAATAAACATCAAATCAAATCAACGGCCCAGTCAGAGTCCAGAACCTGAACCTGAAACCTTCAGAGAGCAGAAACCTCAAAGAACTGAAGCAACAATGGAAAGAAGAGTGGGTCAGAACTCCTCCAGAACCAGGAGAGAGACTGATGAAGTCCTGCAGACTGATGAAGTCAGAGAACCACAGAGGATTCTGCTGCTGCTGAGGTTCTGTTGGGTCAGAGGCACAAGCTGAGGTTAAATTTTAATGATTTTAGAACTTGTTAAAGATCATCCATCCAGCTAACTGTCTATCCATCCATCCATTCAGCTAAAAGTCTATTCATCCTTGTATCTGATGAAACTGTTTTGTATTGTTCTTTTAAAATGAATGAATGAACATCAAATCAAAAATAAGTCTGTATCTCTGTGTTTATCATTGTCCTGGCATTGTCTCCTGTTGCCTCTGTCTCCTGAGTTCCTTGTGATTCCCTGAGTATGTAAGTTTGCTGCCTGCGGACGCCATTTTGAAGAGTCCTAATGGTGAACTACTTTTTTAAATCCAGCAGATTTGACCATTTCGTGAAACTCTCAAGCTCAGAAAAACTTGTGCTATAACGTCAGCTATGAAATATATTTTTTCTCAGCAAAGAAATAATTGTTTTACCGTGTTTTGTTGTAAAATCCTGGCTTCTTTGGCCGTCGCGGACGCCATTTTGAAGAGTGCTAATGTGGCGAAATTCTATTTTTAAATCCAGACGCGTCGCGTAGGCCCTGAGAAACATCCATAAGTTCACCCTCCATGTTAAAAAGTCTTCGTCTGACTCTTCGAAAACAAGCAATAAGGCTGCAGAGTAACACACTGGCTGCTAACTGCTATAGAGAGAGCACACACCAAGAGACTGAGGGGGACGCTTTTTTGTGACGGACCACATCCGGCGCTGCTCGTAAATACGTTATTTCGTTTTTACTGATAGATAATTAGTTATTAGCGGTACTGCATTTTAAATAAAAATAGCATAAATCCGCTTATGAATTATAAAACTTAGTCAATCCGCTGTAAAGCTAACAGATTATTTAGCAACGCTACAAGCGGATTAGCGCAACAGCGCTACCTAGCGGTCGGAGGCCCACCACTGCCCGGAGCCCTGCCACCACAGAGCTTTTTAACCACCTTGGTGACCTTAGCACCAGAGATTGGAGAGCCCGACCCAAAATCCCCAGGATCTGCTTCCTCAGTGGAAGACGTGCCAGTAGGATTGAGGAGGTCTTCGAAGTATTCTGCCCACCGACTCACAACATCCCGAGTTGAGGTCAACAGCACGCCATCCCCACCATAAATGGTGTTGGTCGCGTACCGCTTTCCCCCCCTGAGACGCCGGATGGTGGACCAGAATCGCCTCGAAGCCGTACGGAAGTCATTCTCCATGGCCTCTCCGAACTCCTCCCACGCCCGAGTTTTTGCCTCAGCAACCACCCGAGCCGCATGCCGCTTGGACTGCCGGTACCTATCTGCTGCTTCCGGGGTCCCACAGGCCAAAAAGGCCCAATAGGACTCCTTCTTCAGCTTGACAGCATCCCTCACTGCCGGTGTCCACCACCGGGTTCGAGGGTTGCCACTATGACAGGCACCAACAACCTTGCGGCCACAACTCCGATAAGCTACCTCAACAATAGAGGCGCGGAACATGGCCCACTTGGGCTCAATGTCCCCCGCCTCCCTCAGAGCGTGTTCAAAGCTCTCCCGGAGGTGGGAGTTAAAGCTCCATTTTACGGGAGACTCTGCCAGACGTTCCCAGCAGACCCTCACAATACGTTTGGGCTTGCCAGGTCTGACCGGCATCCTCCCCCACCATCGGAGCCAACTCATCACCAGGTAATAATAATAATAATAAATTCAATTTATACCGCACTTTTCATTAATAAAAATCTCAAAGTGCTACAACAAATAAAAAGTTAGGTAGTGGTCAGTTGACAGCTCCGCCCCTCTCTTCACCCGAGTGTCCAAGACATGCGGCCGCAGATCAGATGAGACGACAACAAAGTCGATCATCGAACTACGACCTAGGGTGTCCTGGTGCCAAGAGCACATATGGACACCCTTATGCCTGAACATGGTGTTCGTTATGGACAATCCATGACGAGCACAGAAGTCCAACAACAGAACACCACTCGGGTTCAGATCAGGGGGGCCGTTCCTCCCAACCACACCCCTCCAGGTCTCACTGTCATTGCCCACGTGAGCGTTGAAGTCCCCCAGCAGAACAAGGGAGTCCCCAGGAGGCGCACCCTCCAATACCCCCTCCAAGGACTCCAAAAAGGGTGGGTAATCTGCGCTGCCGTTTGGCGCATAGGCACAAACAACAGTCAGAGCCCGTCCCCCCACACGTAGGCGAAGGGAGGCTACCCTCTCGTTCACCGGGGTGAACCCCAACGTACAGGCACCAAGATGGGGGGCAACGAGTATGCCCACTCCTGCTCGGCGCCTCTCACCAGGGGCAACTCCAGAGTGGAAGAGTGTCCAACCCCTCTCAAGGAAACTGGTTCCAGAGCCAGAGCCATGCGTTGAGGTGAGTCCGACTATTTCTAGCCGGAACCTCTCAACCTCACACACTAGCTCAGGCTCCTTCCCCACCAGAGAGGTGACATTCCATGTCCCAATGGCCAGCTTCTGTAGCCGAGGATCAGACCGCCAGGGTCCCCGTCCTCGGCCACCACCCATTCCACAATGCACCCGACCCCTTTGGCCCCTCCCACAGGTGGTGAGCCCATGGGAAGGGGGACCCACGTCTCCTCTTCGGGCTGTGCCCGGCCGAGCTCCATGGGTAAAAGCCCGGCCACCAGGCGCTCGCCAACGTGCCCCTCCTCCGGGCCTGGCTCCAGAGTGGGGCCCCGGTGACCCGCGTCCGGGCGAGGGAACATTGTTTCCAGTGATTTGACTCATCATAAGGGGTCTTTGGGCTGCACTTTGTCTGGTCCCGCACCTAGGACCTGTCTACCTTGGGTGACCCTACCAGGGGCATGAAGCCCCTGACAGCATAGCTCCTAGGATCATTGGGACACTCAAACCCTCCACCACGGTAAGGTGGCAGCCTAGGGAGGATAATCTCCCTATCTTTGTTTATTATGTTCATCATTTACTGAAAAATAAAAGAAGTGTTTTTTAAATTAAAAATCTCGCTCTCTTCTATTTTTATGTTCTTCTCTCTCTTATGTTTATTAGGTTCATTATTTACTGAAAAGTAAATGAAGTGTTTTTTATCAAAAATCTTGCTCTCTTTTAAGTTTATTATGTTCATCTCTCTCTTATGTTCATTATGTTCATTATTTACTGGAAAAAGAATGAAGTGATTTAAAAAAAATCAAAAATCTTACTCTCTCTTTTGTTTATTATGTTCATTATCTACTAAAGAATAAATGAAGTTTTTTTTTCAATAAAAAACCTCTCTCTCTCTTATGCTTACAGTATTATGTTCATTATTTACTGAAAAATAAATGAAGTGTTTATAAAAAAACAAAAATCTTACTCTCTCTTATGTTTATTATGTTAATTATTTATAGGGAAAAAATGAAGTATTTTTTTATCAAAAATCTCACTCTTAATGTTTATTATGTTCATCTCTCTTATGTTTATTATGTTCATTATTTACAGAAAAATAAATGAAGTGTTTTTTAATCAAAAATCTCGCTCTCTCTTATGTTTATGTTCTTCTCTCTCTTATGTTTATTCTTATTTATTATTATGTATAATAAATCTAAAAAAAGTGAGATTTTTTATTTTTTTTAAACACTTCATTTATCTTTCTGTAAATAATGAACATAATAAACATAAGAGAGAGCGAGGTTTTTGATTGAAAAAAAACTCATTTATTCATCAGTAAATAATGAACATAATAAACATAAGAGAGAGTGAGATTTTTGATTTAAAAAAAACTTCATTTATTTTTCAGTAAATGATGAACATAATGAACATAGAGAGAGATATATCATGGTGTCGTTTGTAGGACCCCAAAGTGGCAGACCGAGAAAGAGTACACAACAACCAGGTAAACAAAAATAAGTGTTCTTTATTTACAGGTGCAGTTGGAGGGAAAAATCTGGAAGAGAAGGGAGTAGAGGTGAGTGTTGCAGTTCAAAAGTTGAAGGAAGGCTCTGAAACGAATGTGCAAGTTTATGCAGGTTTATTGTACATAATAAGAATAACCCTTACAGCAATTTAACAGACCTCACTCCAAGCACAGTCCAAACACACACACATCTTCGAAGGCGGATCACGGTTATAAAAACCCGGATGTCGTCATCGCCTCGTGGGACCAATCCTGGAACCGAACCACCTTGGAACCGCCCTAGGACTTCCCCTACTCTGTACGTGATCCGTCTCTCAGCCAACAAGCTACCAGCTCTGTATGTCAATCATCCAGTGTTGTGTCTGTTGTATGGTGCAGGCGTGTAACTGAAAAACTCTTCCCTATTGAAAATAAAACCCGTAAATAAAGGTTCCATCTTGAATATATTTTCACATTATATGGTGGAATTAAGTGAACATAAATCATAACACATAATATGTGTGATTCAGGTGTAATACTGATATACATATATTTCAATTCCCCTTTTGACATGACAAACATCATGTCAACAAAAACCCTATATGTACTATGTGCGTATGCAATTAAGAACTGGATACACAATGGAAATCTCTAACATTCCCACCCACAGCAATATTACATCTAAGTTACCCACCCAGAATATAAACCCCTTATATAAAAATAAGCATCAATACTAATTGGTAACAAAACTACGTAAGAAAATATACGGTAACTTGCAGAGCTTATATGCTGGAAACGCAATACAAAACTAACAAATCTAAAGAAATAAATGTAACAAAAAGCAAAGAAATCAACCAAAAACAAAGAATAAAAATAAAATAAACAAAACAACAAATAAATGTAATAAGAAATAAACAAAACAAACAGGAAAAGTAATAAAGAATAAACAAAAACAAACAAAAAACAAAAATAAATGTAAAAACGAAACCATAAAACAAATAAAAATAAAAACAAAACAATAAAATGAAGCGGACTGTCCCTCCTATCAAATATCACGCCTCAAGTGTGTGGAATCTATATTTCTGTTATGTATTAACCTTAGCAAAGAATATGAACTATGCTTTAGCCAAGTCAGGCCATCTCATCTTCATCGTCTTCATCTTCTTCCTCATAGACACCTGTAAGGGGGAAGCCCTCTCCTGCCTGTACAGCCATCTGATAGGAAGGCAGCTTAGGAAACCTATCATCCACTGCCCTACTGATGCACTTTAAGCAAAAATGCCTCACACAAGGAACGCAGCAGCATCCACAACAAATTAACATAACCACAACTGCGAATATTGTAATCACAGCTGTGACGACAACAGCTCTCCATCTTCCAAAAGTAGAGATGAACCACTCACTTAGAGGGTTCTGAACTCCAGAGCTTTCAGCTAGCTCCTCAGACAGTGATTTCAAACCATCCAGAGCCCTTGTAAATGAACCATCTGGACTTGTGTTATTTGGGATGAAAGTACAACACTCTTGTCCAAACATAGAACAGACACCACCTCTCTCAGCCAAAAGAAAGTCCACAGCTAATCTCGTTTGATATGCCATCAGTGATGTTGCTGCTAGCTGCTGATGTGCGCCCTCAAGTGCATCTCTTGTCAAATTATTCAGCCTCTGAACATTAAAATGAATGTAATTAATCCTGGCTACGTTTTTATTTACAGTAATAGTTGGAATCATAGACTCAAAACCAGCTGCAATAGGATCAACTAATTTGTATTCATCCGGGACTCCTTGCGGGACTCCGATAGCGTTAATATATGCTGGAGAATCTACATACAGATCAAAGTCACGCCTTCTCCTCTCAAACTCACCAATCACATGTGTACTACTCCTGAAAGTTTCCAAATCCTGTCCTGTTAAATTCACCATCTTAATTGGAGAAATTAAAGAAACGAGTGTACAGATTCCTGACCATCTTGGAGACAACGTACTTCTCAAAGTTCTACCTGACCATCTTGGAGACAACGTACTTCTCAAAGTTCTACCACCACAAAACCAGTAAACATCTGCACGTGCTACAGATAATCTCGTCATGTTTGTCCAAGCTGAAACATCCACATTCAACTTACACCAACTTGAATCAATATCACCTACAGATATACCTCCCTGAATTTTCCTAACCAGACAAGTGTAAGAGTTTCTCACTGGAGTGAAAACAGGTGGGATTGCATCTCTTGGGGCCATGGGAAAATATTTCTCCAAACCTTTGCAACTATCAGAGGGATTTTCCTTCATATGTAGTTCCAACATGCAGTGAAAACATGAATCATTTGAAAGAGGTGATGTCATCATTAATAACGCTGGCCTGGCCTTCGCACAAACAACGCAATCCTTATACTTCACTTGTTCTGCTGCATTTTCAACATACTCTATCCAGTAATTTTGCTGTGTGAAACCTGTCTCCAGAGCCAACTTTTCTTCATATGTCACATCTGTCATATAAGACACCTCTTGATCTGATTCAATCTGACTTTCCTCCCTCTGAACCACATTTATCCTGAACGGACTCGTTGGATCTTTGCCAGAAACATGAACTCCCAGTATATAAGTGTCACTATCCTGCCTCTGAGGATTCTTTAAAGTCAAAATCAAAGAATTACATGTATTTTGTGCTAGACACCTGGTGCTTTTAGTATGATCTTGTATGATTGACAAGCGTTCCTGTAACGGATACTTCCCTCTTCTCGCTTTTTCTGGTCTGTAACCCCAATCAGCAGGCCCTGAATTACACAACACATTATTCCAGTCCCCGCAATTCATGTCATGCCCATAAGTCACACAAATATACTTCACTGCCCAAATAAATGACTCCTGCCTCGCACCACAGTACATCACAGAGCAAAGGTCAAATTTAACAGATGCAGTCACCCCAACTGTGAAGTTAAACTGTAGGAAATTAACTATCATGGATCTCTTTGATCTGCTAATGTCAGAGTCTGGGTGTACCTGAATCTGAACATCTGCAACCTCTGTTCCATCTTCCCCTCTGCTGAGCAAGAAGTTAGGGTCCTCATCACAAGATCTGTTGACATTGTCGTGAACAACTTCAGGGGAGCCTGTCTTAGCTGTCGATGCAACCCACAGAGTGAGCCCTGTAATCAAAATAATTCCCAGAGTGGTTACCATCCTTAACCTCACCGCTAGGAAATTCATTCTTCCAGTAACAATTATGTACAACAAACAATGTCCCCTTTTTATGTAATGTTATTTTAAGTCTGTTCTGATTTTCTCCTCAAGTTGTATCGGGGTCTTGGAACCGGTGGATCGAAGCTCTCAGTTGAAGGTGGAGCTGCAGTGTCACTGTGTACAGATGGCTCACACAGTTCCTTAGATGCACCCAGCTCTCCAGACACGCTCAGCCCTTCGGATGTGCTCAGCTCTTCAGATGTGCTCAGCTCAGCCAAGTCCTTTCGTACCTGCTGTAGAGTGCGTAGAGAAGGGTCAGAGCTTTTAACACAGTGTGTCTTATGAATCCAGTTACTGAGCTTTTCTTCAGTTAACCAAATTTTAACACAGTGAGAAGTGACAGCAGCCACCTTATAAGGGCCGTCCCATTTAGGCTGAGACCAGTTAAAACGGGCTACCTTTCTGAGAATCCAGTCACCTGTATCCACGTGGGCACAGTGTTGTTCTCCCTCTGCAGTCTGGATCAATTGAATCTGTTGAGAAATACTCATTACAGTATTATTAAGCCTCTTCAAGTACTCTGATATGTCATAATGTTGTAATTGTAACATAGTACTTTCTGACGGCAACGGATGGGTGAAAGGACATGGCATCTTCCTTCCTGTAAGTATCTCATGAGGGCTTACATTCAGGGTAGTGTTTGGAGTTGACCTTAAGTTGAACAGCACTATAGGTAGGGCATCAGGCCATTTCAATTTTGTGTCTGCACAAACCTTTGCCAACCCCTCTTTAAGAGTACGGTTAGCACGTTCAACCAAACCCTGTGATGAAGGATGAAAAACAGCCCCAAACTTATGTCGAATGCCAAACAATTTCTCAACTTCCCTTAACTCCCTGTTTGCAAAATGGGTTCCATTATCTGATCTGATCACTGAAGGGACTCCAAATCTGGGGATCAACTCCTTTGTCAACCACTTTATCACTTCTTTTGCTTTTTCAGTTTTAGTTGGAAAGGCCTCTACCCACCTACTAAATTGATCCACGCAAACGAGTAAATATCTCTTTCCAGCCACTCTATTTTCAACACCCATGTCAGTAAAATCTATCACAATCTCTTTCCACGGTGCCTGAGGCATTGGAAATCCACCAAGTCCAGTTTTAAGTGCCACTTTTGGATTATGGTGGGAACATATTTCACACGTCTGTACAAAATATTTTGCAATAGAGATGGCATATGGGTTCCACCAATTCTGTGAGATCAAGTCAATCAGTTTTGATGTACCACAGTGCCCCCTGCTGTGTGCTTCTTGGCATAGCAGGTTGAACAATCCAGCTGGAGCTACAATTTTACCCTCATGATTCCTCCAGATTTGTCCACTATCCTTTTTAGCTCCACGGTCTAACCATGCCTGCTTCTCGTGCGGAGCGGCTGCATTTTGTAACTCTCTGATATATTCTAGAGTAAATTCCTTTTGAAAATAGTCTTCAGAACTCTTTTTCTCATGTCCCTGGACCATCTGTGTCCTTAAAATATAGCCTGCAATTCTTTTAGCAGCTTGATCTGCTTCATGATTCCCTTGAGCAATGAAATTGCTACTCTTCTGATGGGCCTTGCATTTAATTACTGCCACTTGTCTAGGCCGCTGCAATGCATAATACAATTCCAGTAATTGTTTAAAATGTCTGACTGGTTCTCCAGATGAGGTGACAAATCCTTTTCTCCTCCAGTGACAGAGATCAACATAGACTGCCTGAAAAACATACGCTGAGTCTGTGTAAATATTAACCGTTTTTCCTTCTGCAACGTTACAAGCTTCTGTTATAGCTTTTAGCTCTGCGAGCTGCGCAGAAGCTGGCTGGTTCATCACTTCTGCTTTGAGTTCAACAAAACCTGCATCTCTTCTTTCCACCACAGCGAACGCAGTGATCAATGCGCCCGTTTCATTTCTATGACTATGTCCATCACAGAACAGTATCATGTCTGGCTGGTCCAAAGGATCTTTAGAAAGGTTTTCATGTAATTTCATTTCCTGTGCGGTGTCACTAATGCAGTTATGATCTTGTGTGGTGTCCATCTGCGCAGCCATATTTGTTCCCTGGCTTGTAAAATGTATATGTGAATTATGTAATAATCTTCTGAGGTTTTCTGTTCTTTGATTTGAAAATGTGAATGTTTGTGAGTCCAAAAATGATTTTACGTCATGAATTGTGTGAACAAAAACCTCATTCCCCATAGTTATGTGTGATGTCTTTAAAATAGACTTTCCAATGGCAGCTACATGCCTCACACAGGTAGGGTGGCCAACTTCAATTTGATCTAATTTTGAACTATAATACATCAAAACGTGCCTGTCAGAGCCAGCTTTCCCTCTTTGAAACAAGACGGCATTCACAAATCCGTCTTTTTCATCCACATCCAAGTGAAATGGCAAGGAGTAATCTGGACACTGCAGAGAGCACGCATCAAACAAAGCTTGTTTAATCTCCACAAATGCCCTGTCAGCTTCCTCCGTCCACTGCAGTGGGGACACAAAATTTTTATATCCCACAGCCGAAATGAGGCTCCGCAGAGGAGCCACCTTACGGCTGAAATCAGGAATGAAGTTCTTACTGTAATTGATCAGCCCCAAAAATTTTAACATCATCCTATTATTTGCTGGTTTAGAATGATTTAAAATGGAGCTTTTCTGAGATGGCGTCAGTTGCAGGCCAGAGCCAGAGATGAGCCTACCCAAAAACTGAACTTTTGAACGACCCACCTGCAATTTGTGTTTTGACACTTTAAAACCACA
>JBBPBX010070963.1:0-18447 GCA_038048925.1 Garcialebias charrua | reverse complement strand
CCCGAGACAGACGAAAGGGCGATCAGAGCCCAAGACCCCAGGAAGGACCCCGAGCCCAGAGTCCCCAGGACCACCCGAACAGGACGAGCCACTCGTCAACTCCCCAGATCCGACCAAGGGGAAGAACCGGACGAACCCCACCAGGGACCACACACAATGACCCCCCGGGGTCAACAGCGACAAATACACAGGCCCCCGCCGGAGCCCGCTGCACCGATGTAGCCCCAGGGCCGGTCGCCGATGCTCGGGCACCGGGGACGCCCACCCCTCAGGTCCAGACCCGACAGGACCAGAGGACCCGAGCCCCACCAGGCAGCCACCAGGCCGAGCCGACAAACGCCCAAGCGCCCAGCCCCAGATAGTGAGGGTCCCAAGCACGCCCGCGGGCAGAGGAACACCCACCAGGGGGCCACGTGGCAGGAGTGCGACACTAGGTAGCCTCAGAAGTATCAGAGAGGGGGCAGTCCAAGTCCCAGCCTGACACTTAAACATTCATACACAGATACACTCATTCAGACCCACCCTCATCCTCACCCTCAGACATAGAAAGACAAACAGTAACGACACGCTCCATTCATAATCCCGATGCACACTCTATACCCCCCAGGTCCAAGACATGTACCTGCTCCCTACATGGGGCAGCCCACATCCAAACCCAGGAGGTAGGCCCATTCATTCTGGGGTGGAGAGTAGCAGACATCCAAGATCCGGCCCACCCCACGCCCCGCCGACAGGACAGGACAGGACACTCGAGCCCAAGCAGCCCCAGGGGGAGCGCACTGCCAGTCCCGCCCGCGGCAACCCCGCAGGCCCCGAACCCCCCCACACCCCAGCACAACCCCTGACGGCCCACCCCCAGAATGTCCGCCAGGCAACCAGGGGGGTAAGAGAAAAATAAATAAATAATATATATATATATAAATAAATACATAAATAAATAAAATTGAAATTAACAAATCAAGACCCCGACACACACACCCCCGTCCCCAAATGTACTGTTGGTGAGTGTTGTTCTAAAGTGTACTTAAAAAGGAAAGAGAAGGAGCAAAGGCTGGCATTATACCAGTTTCCCCTCCACTCCAACTCTAACCCAAGCCCTAATTGTCTAAATGCATAATGTTGAGTGAGCATAGGCATGGGGGTGAGATTGGTGTCATCCCGCCACCCATAGCCATAGTACTCAATCCATTCCCTATATGTGACTTTTATGAAGAAGTTTATGAATGAATGTCTAAAGTGTAAATAAAATTGAGTCCCAGGTGTTCTGAACAACAGAGATGTAGAACCATCGCAGCACACCCGAGACTCAAATTCCCTACATGTATTAATTTAAGATGAAGAGGGCGGAGGTGCGTGTTGAGGGATGGGGAGAAAAATATCTGCAGGAACAGTGCTCCCACAGCGAGTCAGCTCCCCCGCTGACCCTGCGTACCCCCCCAGCTCGCCAAGGTCCACCCAAGGAGCGAGGAAAAAGAAACACCTCTCCGACCGCCAGGCCATTGAGCCAAGACCAGAGAGGACACGGCCCCGAGGGCCGCCAACAGCAGAACCAACAGCCCACACCCACCAGGGCCGCCGTGACCCCTGCGAACCGCAGTCAGCCCGCCGTCCAAGAAGACACAAAATCCCACATGGACGACACGGCCAAGAGCGCCCGCCCAACCGCCGACAGAGCCAGGAAGCACCAAGAACAGGCCCCAACCAGGGCCCGCACACCGGCCAAGCATGTCCAAGACCATCATCAAGGGCATCCACTTAATCCCCACCCCAGAAGAAATACTATACCCACCCTTCATATTTACAACTTTCAGAACACATAACACATTAGACACCCAGGCTGGGTTTGCCCGCCCCCTCCCATTGGCCACCAGTCACGCCCCCAGACACCCACCCCCCAGCATATGAACCCCAACCCACCAGCGAGCCGAGAGCCCCCGGCCAGAGCCGGGCACCAGAGCGCCAGCCAGCCCATAGCCCGGCGACCCGCCCGCCAGAGCCCAAGACCCCCGACCCCCACCAGGCCCAAGCCCGGGGACGACACGCCCCCAGAGTCCCAAGCCTCCGGCACCCGCCCCGAAACCACCCCAGCACAGCCGGGTCACCGACCGGCGACCCATGACCGCCGCCACCGACCACCCGAGGGCCCGCATGCCGTCCCTAGCAGATATCCCCCAGAACCCCCCCGGTCCTCCCCAGGTCGAAGACAAGGTCCTCCCCGCCCAAGCAGCCCCAACCCCCCGGCGCCCCAAACCCCAACCTCCCCCTCCAGTCCCAATGCCCCACAAGGCCACATCCCAGACCCCCCACCCTCACTACGTAACGGAGCCGATCAAAGAATGCCAAATAGATTGATCCAATGTGTCGGCAGATGCTGTTTCAAGACTAATATGATCTAACAGAAGATTTTTATACTGATTAATGCTAAGATTATTTTTATTTTTCCAATTTACGAGTATGGTTTTCTTTGCGATGCATAAGGCAGTGAAAAGCATATAGGATGTATTTTTTTCTAGTATAACATCTTCAAAGATACCCAATAAGCAAACAGATGGAGAGAGTGGGATATTAAATTTCAAACATTTAGACAAGTCTTCACATACCTGTACCCAGAACCTCTGAACTGGTGGACAGAACCAGAGCGCGTGAATATAATCATCAGGTGTGTTACTTATGCATTGTGAGCACTTGTTAGATGGTGTAAAGCCCATCTTAAACATTCGCTGACCCGTATAATGTACTCTATAGAGAACCTTATATTGTATTAATTGTAAATTGGAGATTCTAGTCAATTTAAAAGTATTTGAACATACTTGAGACCAAATTTTTTGTTCAAAGTTGATTGATAAATCTGACTCCCATTTTTCAACAGGTAGTGCTATCGAGTCATCGATTCTAAACAATTTTTTATATATTTTAGATAATAATTTGGGTGGTTGAAAATTAATAAACTCTAACACACATGTTGGTGTTTCCAACAATGTTTTATTAAGCTTAAATTTATTTTTTACAATTGACTTAATTTGTTGGTATTGTAGGAAATATTTATTATCAATGTCATATTGTATTATTAATTTATTAAATGGAATAAAGTCTATACCCTCAAATATGTGTTCCAGACATTCAATACCTTTCATTCTCCAACCTGTGAAATTTAACATATTATTTTCTTGTTGAATGTCAGGATTGTTCCAGAGAGGTGTATGTCTACATGGGAATAGTGAAGACTTTGTCATTTTCAGATACTCCCACCATGCTGTCAGAGATGAGCTAATATTGATGCTCTTAAAGCAGACATGTCTTTTTAAATCTGTACTGATAAAAGGTAGATCTGAAATCCTAATATTATTACATAAAGTTTGTTCTATATCTATCCAAGTTTCATCTAGTGCTTTCGGTTTTAACCACTTTGATATATATTGTAACCTGTTGGCTAAATAGTAGTAATAAAAGTTTGGAAGTTCTAATCCTCCGGTATCTTTAGATTTCTGTAATGTTTTTAAACTAATACGTGGAGTTTTATTTTTCCAAAGGAATTTAGAAATAGAAGAGTCCAGGGACTTAAACCATTCAGTTGAAGGTTTATTTGGAATCATTGAGAATAAATAATTTATTCTCGGCAGCACCATCATTTTTACTGAGGCAACTCTTCCCATAAGTGATATGGGTAGAGATCTCCATCTAGTAAGATCGTCTTCAATTTTCTTTAAGAGTGGGATATGATTTAATTTTATTAAATCCTCCAATTTAGGAGAGATATTAACACCTAAATATTTAATGTTACCTGATTGTAGTCTTTCATTAAGAGAATTATTAAACATGCAATTTATTGGAAGAACTGTAGATTTTGTCCAGTTTATAGAATAATCAGAAACTTTTGAAAATGAGTTTATTAACTTTATAACATTAGATATTGAGTTTCCTGAGTTCTCAAGAAAAAGCAAAACATCGTCAGCATAAAGACTAATTTTATGTTCTATGTTTCTACCCTTTATGCCTTTAATATCCGCACTTTGCCTTATTGCTGCTGCTAAAGGTTCAATAAAAATAGCAAATAATGCTGGTGAAAGTGGGCAACCTTGCCTGGTGCCCCTCTGTAAACAGAAGCTTGAAGATAATTGATTATTTGTCCTGACGCACGCTGTTGGTGAGTTATATAATATTTTTAACCAATTAATGAAGTAATTCCCGAAGCCAAATTTATTTAATGTAGCAAATAAGAAATTCCAATTTACTCTATCGAATGCTTTTTCAGCATCTAAAGAAAAAATAGCTGTTTCAATATTTTTAAAATACGAATACTCTATTACATTATATAATCTGCGAGTGTTTGTGTTCGAGTGTCTTCCTTTTATGAATCCGGTTTGGTCTGGATGTATAATAACAGGAGTTATCTTCTCTAGTCTTTTTGATAAGACTTTACAAATTATTTTAACATCAACATTAATAAGAGAGATTGGACGATAACTGGTAGGTAATACTGGATCTTTGCCTGATTTTAATAAGAGACTAATGTTGGCTGAATTCATATGTGTTGGTAGCCTGCCATTTCCTTCTGACTCAAGTAGCACTCTATAGAATATCGGTTCCAGTATATCCCAGAATTCTTTATAGAATTCCACCGGATAGCCATCAGGACCTGGAGATTTCTTATTAGGCATGCTTTTAATTGCTTCATGGAGCTCATCTGATGTTAATGGTGAGTCTAGTTTTGATGACTGACTAATATCTAGTTTTGGAAGTGTTACTTTCTCCAAGAATTCATTAATATCTTGATTAGATGGATTTATTTGTGGAGTGTATAGAGTTTTATAGAAGTCTTTAAAAACCTTGTTTATTTTTCCCTCATCATGAATTATATTTCCATTTTTATCTTTAATACCATATATAGATGTTTTTTCTTTGTTTAATTTGAGTTGATTAGCTAAAAAGTTCCCAGATTTATTACCGTATTCAAAATTATCTAATCTAAGTCTTTGTATCAAGAATTTATTTTTCTTATCAATATATTCATTTAGTTCTAATTTTAATTTGCGTAGCTTTTGCTGTGTTTCCTCTCCTTGTAGACCTTCTAATAGTTTAATGGATTTCTCTAATTCCTCAATACGTTTATTTTCTTTTTTCTTTTTATTTGTTGAATAGGATATTATTTTACCTCTCATGACTGTTTTCCCAGCCTCCCAAAGTGTACATGCTGAAGTTCCTGGCAAGTCATTAAACTCTAAATATGATGTCCATTCTTTTTTAAAGTATTGCAAAAATTCTTCCTCTTGAAGCAGTGATGTATTTAATCTCCAATTTATATTTTTTGTTGTTTCTTTTTTATTATCTAAATTTAGAGTAACTGGTGCATGATCGCTGACAGCAATAGTGTGTATCTTAGTGTCTGAAATATTGGTCAGCAATGAATTGCTTACTATGAAATAATCAAGACGAGAATATGAGTGATGCACATGTGAAAAGAAAGAATATTCTTTGCTATCAGGGTGAAAAGTACGCCATGCATCGCAGAGTCCATAATCATTCATATACTGTTTAACTATATTTATAGATTGCCAACTGCGTTGAGCTCCCACTGCATTCAGTCTGTCTAATTTGTCATCGAAACCAAAGTTGAGATCACCTCCCATTACTAGTGAGGAATCCATGTGATTTGATAGAGTGGAAAAAAAGTCGTGAAAAAAAGCAGCGTCGTCTACATTCGGCCCATAAATGCTAACTATGCAATAATTTTGTCCAGATATTGATAACTTTAATATTATATATCTACCTTGTGAGTCTATAACCTGATCTAATACTTTGAAGTTAACGTTTTTATGTATTAAAATTGCTACCCCTCTTTGTCTTGAATTATAACAGGCTGAAAATACATTAGGAAACTCAAAAGACTTTAGCTCATCCACAGTTGAGGCCAATTTATGAATTTCTTGGAGCAATACAACATCTGCCTTTAGTCTTTTAATCTGGTTAAAAATCCTATATTTTTTACTTTGGCTACCGGCTCCATTAATGTTCCATGTGACAAACCCTAAGGTACCCATACCTGTGCTAATGATAATATAGCTAAACCACACCCAATGTCACTAATATAAAAGATACTAATAGATCCAGACAAATACATATCCCTTTAATGATTAATTATATATTATTTTTAAATAGAGTAAGTGCTCTTCTTTTTTTTTAATGAATCAGGGAAGTTTTCATTTATGAAGTAAATGTATGAATATATATAGACGTATGTGAACCCTTGTGCTTGTGCTCCGATAATTGTTAAGATAGAAAAATAGAGACAGAAAAACAAAAAGGAATGATATACATGAAAACATAACTCAGATAAGGAAAAACAACAAAAGAACCCTCTTACCACCTCAAGTGTCATTCCACCTTGTGTACCACCACTAACTGAGTGTGTCCCACCACCGAGCTGTGCTGAAAGAAAAAATTAAATATATCTGGTAAGTAATATTAATAAATACTATATATAATAATATTAATTAATATTAGCAACCAAAACATTTCTTACCTTGATTGTCTAATAAAGCCAAGGAGTAGCTTCTGGATCTCTAAACAGCTGACCGTTTATGTAGAGTTTATCCACAGAGATGTTAGCTCTTCTTCCTTCACTTATATTTTTCTTTCTTATCGGGTACAGAACGCGCCTTCTATTCAGAATTTCTACAGGGAATTGATCATTTATGCTAAAATGTGTGCCACGCAGTTCCCTACCTCGGCTTTTAACCTGTTCTTTTTGTTTGAAATGTTCGAATTTAGCTATTATTGGCCGTGGCCTAGTATTCTCAGGTTTTTTACCTCCCAGGCGGTGAACTCGATGAAAAGTGATCGATTTAACTGTTTCACTCGGCAACTTTAGCTGGTTCTGAATGAATGCCCGAACCGAGGCTTCAGGATCCTCTTCCGCTAGCTCCTGAATTCCAGAAAACACTAGATTTTCTCTCATGCTTCTGGCTTGAATATCTAAAATTGATTCCTTAATCTTCTTATTATCGCCAGAAAGCTGCGTCACCTGATCTGTTATTTTTTTCACTGTCCCCTTCAACTCTTTATTTTCTTTAGCGAGAGATTCTACCTGTTGTTGACTGAACTCGAGCGATTCTCTCAGGCTCTGGAATTCCTTGTGTAGTAGCTCCACTAACGCTAACCGAGCGTCCAAGCTAGATAACTTCTTGTCGATTGACTCAAGTATAGCCGTGAAGCCCGAATTATCCGCGGACGCTTCCGAAGAACTATCTGAGCTACCCTCTCGGTGTCGTTTAGCTAACGGGGCTAATTCGCTAGCAGCGCCGGATGTGCTGAGTTTGCTCATGACTAGCTTTTCAAAATAATCGTCTACAAACAATTCAAGGCTCTCCAAAGTCTCCCCGTCCAGTTTTGTTCAGTGAAGCAAATAAATCGTTATTAAATGTTAGTATATATTTTTTAATGACCTTACATTTAATTATCTAGTTTTATTTAAATAAATATGGACTTACCAATGATTTATAATCATACTCACGCACAGGCTTGAAGTTTTTCCTCAGCAGCAGCTCATAACACCTCCGCACCTCACAGAACCGGAGAGAACCAATCTCTGAGGGGCGACGTGAAACATCTAACCGGCGACGTGAAACATCTAACAGGATGACTGCACTGTATTAAGGAGAGTATGACTGGGGCCATGTATTGTGAGATTTTAGGGAACAACCTCCTTCCCTCAGTTAGAGCATTGAAGATTGGTCGTGGCTGGGTCTTCCAACATGACAATGACCCGAAGCACACAGGAGATAAACAATGCCAGGAGAACCAAAGAGTGCCTCCGTAAGAAGCATATCAAGGTTCTGGAGTGGCCTAGACAGCCCAGAAACCTGGCTGATCTAGAGAAGATCTGTGTGGAGGAATGGGACAAAATCCTGCTGCTGCAGTGTGTGCAAACCTGGTGAAAAACTACAGGAAATGTTTGACCTCTGTAACTGCAAACAAAGGCTACTGTATCAAATATTAACATTGATTTTCACAGAAGTTCAAATACTTATTTGCAGCAGTAACACACAAATAAATTATTTTTTAAAAATCATACCTGGTTATTTCCGGATTAAAAAAAATTTTTTTTTAGATCATGTCTCTCACAGTGGATATGCACCTAACGCCAAATTTATACTACATGCGTTCCGGCTCCGCCCCGCTCCGGTCCGACCTCCGCAGCAAATACGCACCCATTATAATCAATGAGAGCGTTTACACTGGCTCCGCACGGCGGCGGCGAGCGGACGGCAGTCCGTCAAAATTAGAACAGATCCTATTTCTGCCGGACGCCGGAGCTGTGCCGGAGTCAACTTTTAAAGATTACGTCGCACCAACAGGAAAAGGAACGAGCACAACATCCGTATTTACAAAATAAAATCACCACGGGCGGACTAATCCTAGCTCTATACGGATTTATTTGTACAAAAATGCTGTCAAACTATCATTTATGACTACGCCAGTCTCTACTGTTGTTCTCCTTCTTCCACCGAATGAATTGTTTTGTTCTGACTTCCTTATTTATCACTTGATTTATCGCGCGATCTCGCAATTCCCGCGCATGCGTCTCGGAGCAGCGCATCCAGGCGGACCGGAGCGGAGGTAGTGTAAACTGGACTTGAAACGCTCAGCTGCGACCTGCGGAGCGGGGCGGGGCGGAGCCGGAACGCATGTAGTGTAAATTTGGCGTAAGATGAAAATGTCCAACCCCCCCATGATTTCTAAGTGGAAGAACTTGCAAAGTCGAAGGTGTTCAAATACTTATTTTCCTGATTGTATCTACACTATAGGGTCGATATTTTAGGTCAATATAGGCGTTTGTGGACATATATCTGTGATAATTGTGCCATTATGTGCAGATATAAACACTGGCCACAAGCCATGTCCTTACTTGCAAAAAACATAATTGTACAGTGTTTCCAACAAAGGGCGCATGCGGACTACTTAAAAGTCATGGTCGTTCATTTTAAGTTTCACTTTCACATTCAGCACAGATGAAGCAGTGAGCAATACTGTGTCGCGTATTTTGCTGAACAGAACATGGTAAGTTTATTTGAACTGATCTGTGAAATAATCAGAATCAGAATATCTTTATTGACATTGTACCAAGGTACAAAGGGAACATGTACGCACAGTCGTCCGAAAGATGGACTGTGGACGAAGCTGCAGCTGATTATCAGCGTGGCCATCTCATTGCTTATCAGAATGATAATCTTAGATATGAAAAAGGGAGAAGAACCATGAGGGTAGATAGTGGTATAGTATGGATGATGCAGTTGTTGTCCTCGGTTACTCATGACCCAAGAGAAATTTGATAGTCAGCCCACCAAGGCTGTTTGGGAGTCAGATTCAGATAAGCTTGATTGTTGATTTTCTTCAGGCAGACAGTTTTCTTTTCCTGCAGCCTTGAGTGTCCATCTGGACAATCTAAATCCAAAATGGTCTAATTGTGGGAATCTGTTCCACTGATCCATGCTATGAATCCTCCTCCAGGTTGAAACCACCATGCTGACGAGTCCCAGAAGCCGCGGGTGGACTGCGATTCTCATCAATCGCCTCTACCTTATGGTTAAGCTCGTGAAGCAGCTGATTTAGCAAGGTCACGGCACGGATCAAACTTTCACTCTGACACGGAAGCTTGGACATGGCCGTAATTGCCACTGAAGTCTTCCTCAGTTTCCGATAGAACAGATCTCCGCAGATGCTGAACAGCAAAGCTCCTACTATCATAAATCCAATTATGTAAACATCTTCAACGTCCTCCACAGACAGGACTGAGAGACACATCACCTTCCACTCGCCCCAGGAATCCATGACGTAACCGCCAGAGTGTGTCTGTGACGGGCAAGCTGGCTCCCCTGGACCTTGTCGCTTTGTAGAAAAAAATCTTGTCAATAGAGTTGATCGGCCAAAATAAAACATAAAAAATAAATTATTTTCAATCCTCCAACCCGCTTGTCATTAGCTACGTGCTTCTCAAGTTAGCAAGCTAACAGTTAGATAACCTAGCATAAGCTATTGCCTTGTTAAACTTTATCCAGACCAATAAATCTAACGTAGAGGTAAATATCTCAGTCTTAGTAACGTTATCTTTGTCATCCGCAATGAAATACATTGTTTATCTGATTCTTTACTTCTCTGCAAAAAAAAAAAATAACGCAGCTGCGGTCAGTGCTAATTACATCTTCAAGACTCTGAGTGTTAAAACAGGTTTAAAAGTAGCTGTTTACTTAGATTCTTGGGGGTGGACAAAGCTAAAAAATGTTCAGATATTATTTTGGTTATCGGGATTAGCAGTTTCCTCCCAATATTGATATCGCCGATTGCCAAAATGTCCAGATCGGCCGGGCTCTAATTTCTACTTACTCCTTTGACTGACAAAAGTTTTGTTCAAACCAAAGAAATTAAAGACCTAGCATTCCTTGAAGGGATAAAAACTGTCTAACACATTTCATCCTAAATCTTATGTTGATAAAGTTTTGCACAATTTTGCACATTACTGCAAAGTACTGTATTGGCAATAGTTAGCACTCGGAGTACATGTTAAACATGAAACTCACCTACTAGAAACTTTGGCTTAGTACAGTAAATATAAATTAGCAACCATTTCTAAATGGAATCAGTTGTAGATGAACATCAACTAAATACTTTACAAAATAGTAATTAAAATGTTTCCAGTGGTTCTTGAGAGATTTTGCATGTGCTAAGGATGACTATCAGCCACTATCCTACTGAGGTATCCCTCAATATTATAAAGTTGAAATGCAGCTGTTTTTTTAATGTTTGATAATGTCATTTAGCTGTGGCAGCCATCTTGAAGTAGGATGATGGCAAAAGTTGATCAGTTAAAGACGTGCATGTAATTATTATTTTCAGTTTATTTTAAGCATGCATGCACGCACGCACACACGCACACAAGCACATACACATACATGCACAGACAGACATACAGACAGAGAGAATGGACATTTAATTTTAGGCAAAATATACTTTTTGAATTTGTCTGGCAAATATTTGTTTATTCTTGGAATAACAATCACCAATCAATCCTCAGATAAGCTGAACATTTTTTGAGCACGGCAAACTGTAGTCGAGGAGTTTAAAAAAATTCCAGAAAAAGTAATATTTCTCATGAGTATGCATGCACTGTGTCACACCTGAACAAACAGTGAAGAGAAATGTGTCCTACCTAAGACTAGTTTAAACAAAAGAAATATAGACAGGATAATTGAAGTCAATCATTCAACATCTGTGCTTCTACAATAAACGAGGCCTGTCATGATAACAAATTTTGCTGGGCGATTAATTGTCTCAGAAATTATTGCGATAAAAATAATATTGTTTGAAATTTGACAATAATTAGTAATTATTGTAAAATTTAAGAAGAAATGTTGGTTAAATTGTTTTGAGTTTAGTACCTTTTATCGACCCCCGGATGGCAGTATAAGACTGTTTGAATCGAAGGATGGATAGTGAGGGAGCGAGCAGCATGTCTCTTTAAGAAAAATGGGAGGGAGGCTCCTTGATGTGACATGAGCTGTCTCTCTTTCCTTTCGGTTCTCGAAATGGTGGAGGCTCTGTGTGGTTTGAGCTCTTTAGCATAGCATTTTTCACACAAAGCTTTTAAGTAAAAAAAAATTTAAATCAGGAAACAAGTTCTCAGCTTCTTTTTGCAGAGAAAAACAACTTTTACATGAAGGCATGGGTTTCAACTGTGAATTTTGGAGCTTCGACAAGACTGAGGTTTTTCCCCCCAAGGTCAGTCTGTTAGCTTAGCTCGTAGCTTAGCTTCCCGGTTTAGCTGCTTTTAACGATCCAAAAACGTGATTTTGAATGGTTAAAATGCATTTTAAAGAGAAAAGTGAAAGGGAGGAGTCAGTGAAGATCACCGGAGTTGAGCCTTTTGTCATCCAGATTCTTCAGTAGAAAGAGAGAGCCAAGAAGAAACGATAAAGCCGATAAATGAAAATGAAGTTGATCATTTTCCATTTATCGTGCGATTAATTAATTTATTGTTTATTGTGACAGGCCTACGGCAAACATTAGATTTTCTTGAGACAATACAGAGAAGAAACAAATGCACATCAGAACCAATGAATAAAACCTCATTTAGTTACTAAACAGAAAATGTATAAGCATCACAAAGTGCTTGCATTGTGTAATGACAGCAAAGAGCCACGAGGAACCTGGAAAGTGTTTTGAATTGCATACAAGTGACTTGTACTCTATAAAAATCAATACATTCTAACTAAACAAATAGTTTTGCAATTAAATACATTCATTTTAAAAATCCTTCTAAACTGCTGACAACAGATTGTTTTGTTATAATGCCATTTGCAGGAAAACCTCAAGTTTACACTTGTGTTAATACACAAGTTAACACTCATGTGAATACTACACTGACACACACCACCCACGTAAACACTGTTGGGAGTGGACTAACCAAGCAGCAGAACCAGCCCCACCACCCCGTCAAAGCTGTTAAATTATTACTGGGCGGTGGGGCTTGGGAACACAACGACAAGCCCAAGGCGATGACTTGGCGTCCAGACTCCTGAGATTACAATCTGACTGAGCATCTGTGGGATCCGCAGGAACAAGTCTGATTCACGGCTCCACCCTGCAACCCATGGTAATAAAAGATCGCTTGCCAAGACTCCAATCCCAAACACCACAAGACAAGCTAAGGAGGTTATCCATCTCTTCCCCAACAGATCCAAGCTATTTTGGCAAAACAGTAAAACATCAAACTATATTAGACAAGTGGTTTTAAAGTTTTGGCTGATTGATCGAAGCATGCTTTGTGAAATAAAAGAACCACAACCCTCCCACACATGCTTTGACTTCAGTTGTTCTATGTATTTTATCCGCACACACTTAAATCAGGTAATATGTGCAACGTTGTGAATTTAAAGAGTTTTTTTTTGTTTTTTGTTTTTAAATTGGGTTTGAGATTTCTGCTATGACAATCAAGAATGACATTTAAAAAATTAATTCATTCAACCTTTATTTAGGCAGGTTAATCCCATTGAGCCTCAAGGACTCATTTACAAGAGAGACCTGTCAACAAACAAAGAATGATGACAACAGCAACAGTAGATTTTCCTTGGACAAGCAACAATAGACAAACATAAGCGAAACATACAGATTTTTTTTAACAAGTTAAAACAAAGATGTCAAAGTAGCAAAACAGACAGATTATAAGGCAGATGTAGAAAATCAAAAACAGGAACATGTCTGCATTGGTTTTTGCCAGGATTCCAACAGATTCTTAAAACCATTTAGAGAGGTCAAGGTCGAGAGCTTCAGATCTTTTTGTAAGATATTCCAGGAAGCAGGAGCGGAGTAGGAGAAGGCCCTTTTGCCAAGTTCAGTTCTCACTGACGGAACACTGCAGGTAATCATGTCCTGAGAGCGCACGCTGTAGCTGCACTCACGCAGAGACATGTAGGAGGAGATGTATGAGGGCAGCAGACCAAGAAGTGATTTAAAGATGAAAATGTACCAGTGGAAGAGTCTGCGTGAGGTTAATGATGTCCAATTAACCAGTGAATACAGGGTGCAGTGGTGGGTACGATAATCACAGCCAGATATGAATCTTAGTGCACCGTGATAGACAGCATCCAACATCTGCAGGGTGCTTGTAGGAGCGTTCATGTAGATTTTTTTAATTTTTTTTAATTTACCCTTTATTTATACGAGAACTCATTTTCAAGAGAGACTTGTTTAGGGAGCAGATGGTGGGGGTTAAGGGCCTTGCTCAGGGGCCCAGAGTGGGGTAAATTAGGGTGGAGGCAGGTGTGGGTGTGTCACCTTTTTCCACCCACATTTTTTTGATGGTCGGTACCGGGGCTTGAACCGGTGAGCTTCCGATCACAGACCCTTTGTCTCTAACCACTGCGCCACCACTCCCCCCATTTGGGATTCGTTGACAAGTTGAAATTTTGAATCAACATATTTTTCATTTAAAATGTTACATTTACTCAGATTAAACTTTTGATCTGTCATCTATGTTCTATTACGAATAAAATATTGACATTTGCCATCTCCACATCATTGCATTCAGTTTTTATTCACAATTTGTTTAGTATCCCAACGTTTTTGGAATCCGGTTTGTAGATGTATTGAATGAGTTACTGGCAAACACAAAGGTCAATGTCTATCTTCCAGTTTATAATTGTCTCATGCACTGAGACAAAATAAATTTTCTATTTTTGGGTAATAACAGTTGGTATAAAATAAGACAAAAAAGGTGGTGGTTGGTTTATTATATACTGTGCGCTAAAAACGAAACAAAACAAAAAAATTGTAGAAAGATTTTGTCTTTCCTCCAAAAAACTTCTTCAGTCAGCTGTGTTCAGCTCAGTCTTATATATAGCAACTTCTCATAGTGGATCAACCAGTTTGCTGCTGACAGCCAAAACCAGCTGCTCACATGATCAAGGAGGACCATCAACCTAAAGATGGATCATTTTCAACCTGATGGTTGCTTGCTATCTGGAATCTGGAAAAGAACCTGGAACCTGGAACAGAAGGACTCTTACGTCCATCTGCTCTTTGTGGACTTCACGTCTGCCTTCAACACCATGATCCCCCAAACCCTGATGGACAAACTGTTCACACTAGGACAAGCCCCTCCATATGCAACTGGGTACTAGACTTCTTAACAAACAGACCACAGTCAGTGAAGATCCACAACTTCTCCTCCTCCACCATAACCCTCAGCACTGACTCTCCTCAGGGATGTGTGTTGAGCCCTCTTCTGTTTACTCTGCTCACTAATGATTGTGCAGCTACCCATCCAGGCTGTCATATCGTAAAGTTTGCAAATGATACAACGGTGGTGGGATGCATCACAAACAATGATGAGTCCAGCTACAGGCAGGAGGTGGAACACCTGGAGAGCTGGTGCAAGGAGAATAACCTTCACATCAATGTGAAGAAGACAAAGGAGATGATTGTGGACTTCAGAAGGAACAAACACACCCACACCCCTCTGAACATAGGAGGATCTGCGGTGGAAGTGGTCTCCAGCTACAAGTACTTGGGTGTACACATGAATGATAACCTCAGCTGGAGCAACAACACCACCAGCCTGATCAAGAAAGCTCATCAGAGACTCTACTTCCTCAGACGGCTGAGACGAGCTGGTCTGAGAAGCTCAGTCCTCACCTCCTTCTACAGGTGTGCAGTGGAGAGCATCCTGTGCTCCAGCATCAACGTGTGGCATGGAAGCTGCACAGCTGCAGAAAGACAAGCTTTGCAGAGAGTGGTGAAGGCTGCACAGAAGTCTGTTGCCACCATCACAGACAGTTACACCTCTAGATGCAGGAAGAGGGCCACCTGCATCACGAAGGACCCCACTCACCCAGCACACATACTTTTTGCACCATACCCCTCAGGAAGGAGGTGGAGGAGCATTAAGTGTAGAACCACAAGACTGAGGAACAGCTTCTACCCTGAGGCTGTTCGACTAATGAATCTCTAACCAGAATAATCACTGTGAAAAAAATCACATCATGTTGCTGCTGATCTGTTTCATGCTGCTGTGTTCATTCGTGCTCATCTGCTCACACAGACTCATGTTTGTGCTGCTGTTCGACATAATGTTTTTATGCTATTAGTACCTAGTGTATTTTTAGTTGATGTTTTTCTTAGTTCATATCTTAGATCTTATTACTGTTTCTCTTTTACATTTTATTGTTTGATGTAATTGGGACCCTGTGTATGATCTCGTTTCATCACATGTACCACATGTGGTGCGAATGACAATAAAGAATCTCTGACTCTCTGACTATATACAGAGGGCTGAGTGATACTAGCAATAACAGCATTGTAAGAGGGGGACAGTTGAACCCGGAGGCCTCCACCTCTGTTTAATGATGGACGGTTTCTTTTCACAAAGATGGCCTCCTTTACTCCTCTCTCAAACCATCGTTCCTCTCTATCAAGGATGTGAACATCTTCATCCCTGAAAGAGTGACCGCTGGCCTGGAGATGAGTGTAGACTGCAGAGTCCTGACCTGATGATGTTGATCTTCTGTGCTGGGCCATCCTTTTGGCCAGTGGCTGTTTAGTTTCCCTGATGTAAGACTGATCACAGCCCTCCTGACACTGAACAGCATACACAATATTACTCTGTTTGTGCCGGGGGACTGGATCTTTGGGATGAACCAGTCTTTGCCGTAATGTATTTTGGGGTTTAAAAGCTACTGGGACATTATGTTTAGAAAATAAATGTCTCAATTTCTCTGAAACTCTCGTAACATTTCAGAGCTGTCCACTGACCACTACCTGGTGGTGAGTTGACTCCGATGCTGTGGGGAGGATGACGGTCAGACCAGGCAGGCCCAAACGTATTGTGAGGGTCTGCGAAGAACATCTGGCAGAGTCTCCTGTGAGACAGAGCTTTAACTCCCACCTCCGGGAGAGCTTCGAACAAATTCAGGGGGAGGTGGGGGACATTGAGTCTGAGTGGGCCATGTTCCACACCTCTATTGTCGAGGCGGCTTATCGGAGCTGTGGCCGCAAGGTTGTTGGTGCCTGTCATGGCAGTAACTCTCAAACCCGGTGATGGACACCGGCGGTGAGGAATGCTGTCAGGCTGAAGGAGTCCTATCAGGCCTTTGTGACCTGTGGGACCCCAGAAGCAGCTGATGGGTACCGGCAGTCCAAGCAGCATGCAGCTCGGGTGGTCGCTAAGGCAAAAACTCGGGCGTGGGAGGAGTTTGGAGAGGCCATGGAGAATGACTTCTGTATGGCTTTGAGGCATTCTGGTCCACCATCTGGCGTCCCGAGGGGGAAAGCGGTGCGCCACCATCACTATTTATAGTGGGGGCGGTGTGCTGCTGACCTCTAATCGGGATGCCGTGGGTCGGTGGGCAGAATACTTCGAAGACCTCCTCAATCCCACTGGCACATCTTCCACTGAGGAAGCAAAGCCTGGGGAATTTGGGTCGGGCTTTCCAATCTCTGGTGCCGAGATCACCGAGGTGGTTAAAAAGCTCCTTGGTGGCAGGGCCCCAGGGGTGGGTGAGATTCGCCTGGAGTTCCTTAAGGCTCTGGATCTTGTGGGGTTGTGTTGGCTTACACGACTCTGCAATATTGCATGGACATCAGGGGCAATTCCCCTGGATTGGCAGACTGGGGTGGTGGTCCCCCTATTCAAAAAGGGGGACCGTAGAGTGTTCCAACTATGTGGGGATCACACTCTTAAGCCTCCCTGGTAAGGTCTATTTGGGGGTTCAGGAGAGGAGGGTCCGTCAGATAGTCGAATCTCGGATTCAGGAGGAGCAGTGTGGTTTTTGTCCTGGTTGTAGAACACTGGACCAGCTCTACACCCTCAGCAGGTCCTGGAGGGTGCGTGGGAGTTTGCCCAACCAGTTTACATGTGCTTTGTGGACTTGGAGAAGGCATTCGACTGTGTCTCTCAGGGACCCTGTGGGGGGTACTCCGGGAGTATGTGGTACCAGGCTCTTTGATACGGGCTGTTAGGTCCCTGTACGACCGGTGTCAGAGCTTGGTCCGCATTGCCGGCAGTAAGTCAGGCTCGTTTCCAGTGAGAGTTGGACTCCGCCAAGGTTGCCCTTTGTCACCGATTCTGTTCATAACTTTTATGGACAGAATTTCTAGGCGCAGCCAAGGTGTTGAGAGGATCCGTTTTGGTGGCCTTAGAATCGCTTCTCTGTTTTTTGCAGATGATATGGTCCTATTGGCTTCATCAGGTCATGTTCTACAGCTTTCGCTAGAGCGGTTTGCAGCAGAGTGTGACGGGCCGGGATGAGGATCAGTTCCTCCAAATCCGAGGCCATGGTCTTGAGCCAGAAAAGGGTAGAGTTCCCTCTCCGTGTCGGGGAGGAGGTCCTGCCCCAAGTGGAGGAGTTTAACTCAGGGTTTTGTTCACGAATGAGGGAAAAATGGAGCGTGAGATTGACAGGTGGATAGGTGCAGTGTCTGCAGTGAAGTGACTGTACCGGTCTATTGTGGTGAAGAGAGCTGAGTCAAAAGGCGAAGCTCTCAATTTACCGGTTGATCTACGTTCCCACCCTCACCTATGGTCATGAGCTTTGGGTTGTGACCAAAAGAACAAGATCTCTGATACAGGCGGCCAAAATGAGTTTTCTTCGCAGGGCGTCTGGGCTCTCCCTTAGAGAGAGGGTGAGAAGCTCGGTCATCCGGGAGGAACTCAGAGTAGAGCCGCTGTTTCTCCACATCGAGAGGACCCAGTTGAGGTGGCTCGGGCATCTGGTTAGGATGCCTCCTGGATACCTCCCTGGTGAGGTGTTCCGGGAGCATCCCACAGGGAGGAGACACAGAGGAAGACCCAGGTCACGCTGGAGGGACTATGTTTCTCGGCTGGCCTGGGAGCGCCTTGGGATTCTCCCGGAGGAGCTGGCCCAAGTGGCTGGGGAGAGGGAAGTCTGGGCCTCCCTA
>JBBPBX010070962.1:0-18447 GCA_038048925.1 Garcialebias charrua | reverse complement strand
GGGTAATGATCGATCATAATGATTTTGGTACTCCTCAGATCAAATCTGTGGAGTTTAGAACCAAACGTATGGTGACGGCGTTACGTCTTACTTCGCCACGTCACCACGCCCACTTGCTCCACCCAAAACGAACAGTGCTGGAAAGCTTGTTACACCAACATGTCTTCGGTGACTGGATACAATGTCACGCTGATTAGGTAACAGGGGTCCGATATGGACCGTTCAACGTAAAACTTTACACTTCCTGTTGTCAGGGGGCGTGGCTTAAGTGATGTCATGATTTGACCATACAGTTTTGCAGGGGACCGGATGTGGGTCAATCACTGAAGGTTTGATGTATTAGACAGTTTTCGTGTAAGAGCTGTAAGCGTTTCGTTTTTCATGGCGAGATGTCCAACTTTGAGGTCTGGCCCCGCCCCTTCAGCATGCATGAAAACGCACAGTTTTGATAACATTTGTTCCCCCGTGCCTTATAAAGAAACTGGCCAAGTTTGAATCAAATCGAGCGAAATCCCTAGGAGGAGTTCGTTGAAATGCAGAGGCTGTAAACGGCCAAAAAGGGGTGAAAATTTGGTCATCGTTCCAAAATGGCCGCCTTACCATTTATCGTACAACATTGGTGCCAGAGGGTTTTCTGTGCATCTTGGTGAGTTGGACAAGTGTACCAAATTTCATGATTCTACGTCAAACTAAGGTCAATGCGGAGGGTATTTTGAATATTTCTAGGGGGCGCTCTTGAGCCGTTTCTGTAGCGATTTGCTAATTAGCATAAACACCTGTTCAAGGGGTGGGCAATGATCGATCATACTGATTTTGGTACTCCTCGGATCAAATCTGTGGATTTTAGAACCAAACGTATGGTGATGGCGTTATGTCTTACTTCGCCACGTCGCCACGCCCACATGCTCCACCAAAAACGAACAGTATTGGAATGCTTGTTACACCAACATGTCTTCGGTCACTGGACACAATGCCACGCTGATTAGGTAACAGGGGTCCGATATGGACCGTTCAACGTAAAACTTTACACTTCCTGTTGTCAGGGGGCGTGGCTTAAGTGATGTCATGATTTGACCATACAGTTTTGCGGGGGACCGGATGTGGGTCAATAACTGAAGGTTTGATGTATTAGACTTTTTTCGTGTAAGAGCTGTAAGCGTTTCGTTTTTCATGGCGAGATGTCCAACTTTGACGTCTGGCCCCGCCCCTTCAGCATTCATGAAAACGCACAATTTTGATATCGTTTGTTCCCCCGTGCCTTATGAAGAAACTGGCCAAGTTTGAACCAAATCGAGCGAAATTCATAGGAGGAGTTCGTTCAAATGCGGAGGCTGTAAACGGCCAAAAAGGGGTGAAAATTTGGTCATCGTTCCAAAATGGCCGCCTTACCATTTATTGTACAACATTGGTGCCAGAGGGTTTTCTGTGCATCTTGGTGAGTTGGACAAGTGTACCAAATTTCATGATTCTACGTCAAACTAAGGTCAATGCGGAGGGTATTTTGAATATTTCTAGGGGGCGCTCTTGAGCCGTTTCTGTAGCGATTTGCTAATTAGCATAAACACCTGTTCAAGGGGTGGGCAATGATCGATCATACTGATTTTGGTACTCCTCGGATCAAATCTGTGGATTTTAGAACCAAACGTATGGTGATGGCGTTATGTCTTACTTCGCCACGTCGCCACGCCCACATGCTCCACCAAAAACGAACAGTATTGGAATGCTTGTTACACCAACATGTCTTCGGTCACTGGACACAATGCCACGCTGATTAGGTAACAGGGGTCCGATATGGACCGTTCAACGTAAAACTTTACACTTCCTGTTGTCAGGGGGCGTGGCTTAAGTGATGTCATGATTTGACCATACAGTTTTGCGGGGGACCGGATGTGGGTCAATAACTGAAGGTTTGATGTATTAGACTTTTTTCGTGTAAGAGCTGTAAGCGTTTCGTTTTTCATGGCGAGATGTCCAACTTTGACGTCTGGCCCCGCCCCTTCAGCATTCATGAAAACGCACAATTTTGATATCGTTTGTTCCCCCGTGCCTTATGAAGAAACTGGCCAAGTTTGAACCAAATCGAGCGAAATTCATAGGAGGAGTTCGTTCAAATGCGGAGGCTGTAAACGGCCAAAAAGGGGTGAAAATTTGGTCATCGTTCCAAAATGGCCGCCTTACCATTTATTGTACAACATTGGTGCCAGAGGGTTTTCTGTGCATCTTGGTGAGTTGGACAAGTGTACCAAATTTCATGATTCTACGTCAAACTAAGGTCAATGCGGAGGGTATTTTGAAAATTTCTAGGGGGCGCTCTTGAGCCGTTTCTGTGGCGATTTTTGCCACGCCCCCAAAATACGTAATTTTTCACCAGTCCTGACGAGTCCGCCAAATTTGGTGAGTTTTCGTATATGATAAAGCCTCCAAAAGGCCACTTCTTTTGGCGGAAGAAAAAAAAAAATAATAAACACTACAATTACAATAGGTCCTTGCAGCGCTTCGCTGCTTCGGGCCTAATTAAAGCTGCAAGCAGCGTTGAGGCCCTCGCAGCTTAGCGCCGCTCTGGCCTTATTGTGTCGACCACGGGACCTCCAGCTGATCTGCTCGGTCACCACCTCGAACTCTCTCATGCCCATCCAGCACCCGTTTGCCAAGAACAGTTAGTGAATAACAACAATATATATGTGTTTAGAAGTGCTGACTGGTGACACACAGTAAATGTAGAACAGATCAAATGATCTAGCAACGAGATGTAACAGTTTGAAAAATAATGTAGGGGACGCACTGGAGTTATCTGTTAAACCACAGGATCAATGTGTGTTGAAGTGCTCACTGATGATGTACAATAAATCTGGTAAATATCGGATGATGTATAACTGAGATATAACAGTTTGAATAATCTAGGGGACGCACTTGAGTCAAATGTTAGCCCACCATATCAATGTGTCCACGAGGGCTCACTGATGATGCAAAATAAATCTGGTTTAGATTGGATGATGTATCACTAAGATATAACGATTTGAATAATCTAAGGGGCGCTCTGGAGTCATATGTTAAACCACAATATCAATGTGTCCACAAGGTCTCACTGATGAAGCATAGTAAATCTCGTGCAGATCGGATAATGTATCACTGAGATATAACTGTAGTAATAATATAGGGGGCGCTATGGAGTAAAAATTTACATACCATTATCAATGTGTGTCGAAGTGTTCACTGATAAAGCACAATAAATCTCGTGCAGATCGGATAATGTATCACTGAGATATAACTGTAGTAATAATATAGGGGGCGCTATGGAGTAAAAATTTACATACCATTATCAATGTGTGTAGAAGTGTTCACTGATGAATCACAATAAATCTCGTGCAGATCGGATAATGTATCACTAAGATATAACTGTAGTAATAATATAGGGGGCGCTATGGAGTAAAAATTTACATACCATTATCAATGTGTGTCGAAGTGTTCACTGATAAAGCACAATAAATCTTGTGCAGATCGGATAATGTATCACTAAGATATAACTGTAGTAATAATACAGGGGGCGCTATGGAGTAAAAATTTACATACCATTATCAATGTGTGTAGAAGTGTTCACTGATGAATCACAATAAATCTCGTGCAGATCGGATAATGTATCACTAAGATATAACTGTAGTAATAATATAGGGGGCGCTATGGAGTAAAAATTTACATACCATTATCAATGTGTGTCGAAGTGTTCACTGATAAAGCACAATAAATCTCGTGCAGATTGGATAATGTATCACTGAGATATAACTGTAGTAATAATATAGGGGGCGCTATGGAGTAAAAATTTACATAACATTATCAATGTGTGTCGAAGTGTTCACTGATGATGCACAATAAATCTGGTTCAGATCGGATGATGTATCACTGAGATATAACTATAGAAGTAATGTAGGGGGCGCACTTGGGTCAAATGTTAGCCCACCATATCAATGTGTCCACAAGGGCTCACTGTTGATGCACAATAAATCTTGTACAGATCGGATAATGTATCACTGAGATATAACTGTAGTAATAATATAGGGGGCGCTATGGAGTAAAAATTTACACAACATTATCAATGTGTGTAGAAGTGCTCACTGATGAACCACACTAAATCTCGTGCAGATCGGATAATGTATCACTAAGATATAACTGTAGTAATAATATAGGGGGCGCTATGGAGTAAAAATTTACATACTATTATCAATGTGTGTCGAAGTGTTCACTGATAAAGCACAATAAATCTCGTGCAGATCGGATAATGTATCACTAAGATATAACTGTAGTAATAATATAGGGGGCGCTATGGAGTAAAACTTTACATACCATTATCAATGTGTGTCGAAGTGTTCACTGATAAAGCACAATAAATCTGGTTCAGATCGGATGATGTATCACTGAGATATAACTATAGACATAATGTAGGGGGCGCACTTGAGTCAAATGTTAGCCCACCATATCAATGTGTCCACAAGGGCTCACTGATGATGCACAATAAATCTGGTTCAGATCGGATGATGTATCACTGAGATATAACTATAGAAGTAATGTAGGGGGCGCACTTGAGTCAAATGTTAGCCCACCATATCAATGTGTCCACAAGGGCTCACTGATGATGCACAATAAATCTGGTTCAGATCGGATGATGTATCACTGAGATATAACTATAGAAATAATGTAGGGGGCGCACTTGAGTCAAATGTTAGCCCACCATATCAATGTGTCCACAAGGGCTCACTGATGATGCACAATAAATCTGGTTCAGATCGGATGATGTATCACTGAGATATAACTATAGAAGTAATGTAGGGGGCGCACTTGAGTCAAATGTTAGCCCACCATATCAATGTGTCCACAAGGGCTCACTGATGATGCACAATAAATCTGGTTCAGATCGGATGATGCATCACTGAGATATAAGTATAGAAATAATGTAGGGGGCGCACTTGAGTCAAATGTTAGCCCACCATATCAATGTGTCCACAAGGGCTCACTGATGATGCACAATAAATCTGGTTCAGATCGGATGATGTATCACTGAGATACAACAGTTTGAATAATCTAGGGGGCGCTATGGAGGCTATTTGCTAATTAGCATAAACACCTGTTCAAGGGGTGGGTAATGATCGATCATAATGATTTTGGTACTCCTCAGATCAAATCTGTGGAGTTTAGAACCAAACGTATGGTGACGGCGTTACGTCTTACTTCGCCACGTCACCACGCCCACTTGCTCCACCCAAAACGAACAGTGCTGGAAAGCTTGTTACACCAACATGTCTTCGGTGACTGGATACAATGTCACGCTGATTAGGTAACAGGGGTCCGATATGGACCGTTCAACGTAAAACTTTACACTTCCTGTTGTCAGGGGGCGTGGCTTAAGTGATGTCATGATTTGACCATACAGTTTTGCAGGGGACCAGATGTGGGTCAATCACTGAAGGTTTGATGTATTAGACAGTTTTCGTGTAAGAGCTGTAAGCGTTTCGTTTTTCATGGCGAGATGTCCAACTTTGAGGTCTGGCCCCGCCCCTTCAGCATGCATGAAAACGCACAGTTTTGATAACATTTGTTCCCCCGTGCCTTATGAAGAAACTGACCAAGTTTGAACCAAATCGAGCGAAATTCATAGGAGGAGTTCGTTCAAATGCGGAGGCTGTAAACGGCCAAAAAGGGGTGAAAATTTGGTCATCGTTCCAAAATGGCCGCCTTACCATTTATTGTACAACATTGGTGCCAGAGGGTTTTCTGTGCATCTTGGTGAGTTGGACAAGTGTACCAAATTTCATGATTCTACGTCAAACTAAGGTCAATGCGGAGGGTATTTTGAATATTTCTAGGGGGCGCTCTTGAGCCGTTTCTGTAGCAATTTGCTAATTAGCATAAACACCTGTTCAAGGGGTGGGCAATGATCGATCATACTGATATTGGTACTCCTCAGATCAAATCTGTGGATTTTAGATCCAAACGTATGGTGATGGCGTTACGTCTTACTTCGCCATGTCGCCACGCCCACTTGCTCCACCCAAAACGAACAGTGCTGGAAAGCTTGTTACACCAACATGTCTTTAGTCACTGGACACAATGTCACGCTGATTAGGTAACACGGGTCCGATATGGACCTTTCAAAGTAAAACTTTACACTTCCTGTTGTCAGGGGGCGTGGCTTAAGTGATGTCATGATTTGACCATTCAGTAATGCAGGGGACCGGATGTGCGTCAATCACTGAAGGTTTGATGTATTAGACTCTTTTCGTGTAAGAGCTGTAAGCGTTTCGTTTTTCATGGCGAGATGTCCAACTTTGATGTCTGGCCCCGCCCCTTCAGCATTCATGAAAACGCACAATTTTGATATTGTTTGTTCCCCCGTGCCTTATGAAGAAACTGGCCAAGTTTGAACCAAATCGAGCGAAATCCCTAGGAGGAGTTCGTTCAATTGCGGAGGCTGTAAACGGCCAAAAAGGTGTAAAAATTTGGTCATCATTCCAAAATGGCCGCCTTACCATTTATCGTACAACGTTGGTGCCAGAGGGTTTTCTGTGCATCTTGGTGAGTTGGACAAGTGTACCAAATTTCACGATTCTACGTCAAACTAAGTCAATGCGGAGGGTATTTTGAAATTTTCTAGGGGGCGCTCTTGAGCCGTTTCTGTGGCGATTTTTGCCACGCCCCCAAAATATGTAATTTTTCACCAGTCCTGACGAGTCCGCCAAATTTGGTGAGTTTTCATATATGATAAAGCCCCCAAAAAGCCACTTAAAGAGGGACTAGAATAAAAATAATAATAATTAAAGCTGCAAGCAGCATTGAGGCCCTCGCAGCTTAGCGCCGCTCGGACCTTATTGAGGCGACCGCGCGAGCTCCAGCTCGTCCGCTCGGTCGCCATTTCGAAGTCTCTCGTGTCTACTCCGCACCAGGGGTGCACACGCACAATAAATCTGGTTCAGATCGGATGATGTCTCACTGAGATATAACAGTTTGAATAATCTAGGGGGCGCTCTGGAGTCACATGTTAAACCACAATATCAATGTGTCCACAAGGTCTCACTGATGATACACAATAAATCTGGTTCAGATCGGATGATGTCTCACTGAGATATAACAGTTTGAATAATCTAGGGGGCGCTATGGAGTTATATGTTAAACCACATTATCAATGTGTCCACAAGGGCTCACTGATGATGAACAATAAATCTGGTTCAGATCGGATGATGTCTCACTGAGATATAACAGTTTGAATAATCTAGGGGGCGCTCTGGAGTCATATGTTGAACCACAATATCAATGTGTCCACAAGGTCTCACTGATGATGCACAATAAATCTGGTTCAGATCGGATGATGTATCACTGAGATATAACTATAGAAGTAATGTAGGGGGCGCACTTGAGTCAAATGTTAGCCCACCTTATCAATGTGTCCACAAGGGCTCACTGATGATGCACAATAAATCTGGTTCAGATCGGATGATGTATCACTGAGATATAACAGTTTGAATAATCTAGGGGGCGCTATGGAGTCTATATGCTAATTAGCATAGACACCTGTCCAAGCAGTGGGGAATGATCGATCATACTGATTTTGGTACTCCTCGGATCAAATCTGTGGATTTTAAAACCAAACGTATGGTGATGGCGTTATGTCTTACTTCGCCACGTCGCCACGCCCACATGCTCCACCAAAAACGAACAGTATTGGAATGCTTGTTACACCAACATGTCTTCGGTCACTGGACACAATGCCACGCTGATTAGGTAACAGGGGTCCGATATGGACCGTTCAATGTAAAACTTTACACTTCCTGTTGTCAGGGGGCGTGGCTTAAGTGATGTCATGATTTGACCATACAGTTTTGCAGGGGACCGGATGTGGGTCAATCACTGAAGGTTTGATGTATTAGACAGTTTTCATGTAAGAGCTGTAAGCGTTTCGTTTTTCATGGCGAGATGTCCAACTTTGAGGTCTGGCCCCGCCCCTTCAGCATGCATGAAAACGCACAGTTTTGATAACATTTGTTCCCCCGTGCCTTATAAAGAAACTGGCCAAGTTTGAATCAAATCGAGCGAAATCCCTAGGAGGAGTTCGTTGAAATGCAGAGGCTGTAAACGGCCAAAAAGGGGTGAAAATTTGGTCATCGTTCCAAAATGGCCGCCTTACCATTTATCGTACAACATTGGTGCCAGAGGGTTTTCTGTGCATCTTGGTGAGTTGGACAAGTGTACCAAATTTCATGATTCTACGTCAAACTAAGGTCAATGCGGAGGGTATTTTGAATATTTCTAGGGGGCGCTCTTGAGCCGTTTCTGTAGCGATTTGCTAATTAGCATAAACACCTGTTCAAGGGGTGGGCAATGATCGATCATACTGATTTTGGTACTCCTCGGATCAAATCTGTGGATTTTAGAACCAAACGTATGGTGATGGCGTTATGTCTTACTTCGCCACGTCGCCACGCCCACATGCTCCACCAAAAACGAACAGTATTGGAATGCTTGTTACACCAACATGTCTTCGGTCACTGGACACAATGCCACGCTGATTAGGTAACAGGGGTCCGATATGGACCGTTCAACGTAAAACTTTACACTTCCTGTTGTCAGGGGGCGTGGCTTAAGTGATGTCATGATTTGACCATACAGTTTTGCGGGGGACCGGATGTGGGTCAATAACTGAAGGTTTGATGTATTAGACTTTTTTCGTGTAAGAGCTGTAAGCGTTTCGTTTTTCATGGCGAGATGTCCAACTTTGACGTCTGGCCCCGCCCCTTCAGCATTCATGAAAACGCACAATTTTGATATCGTTTGTTCCCCCGTGCCTTATGAAGAAACTGGCCAAGTTTGAAACAAATCGAGCGAAATTCATAGGAGGAGTTCGTTCAAATGCGGAGGCTGTAAACGGCCAAAAAGGGGTGAAAATTTGGTCATCGTTCCAAAATGGCCGCCTTCCCATTTATTGTACAACGTTGGTGCTAGAGGGTTTTCTGTACATCTTGATGAGTTGGACAAGTGTACCAAATTTCATGATTCTACGTCAAACTAAGGTCATGCGGAAGGTATTTTGAATATTTCTAGGGGGCGCTCTTGAGCCGTTTCTGTGGCGATTTTTGCCACGCCCCCAAAATACGTAATTTTTCACCAGTCCTGACGAGTCCGCCAAATTTGGTGAGTTTTCGTATATGATAAAGCCTCCAAAAGGCCACTTCTTTGGGGGGAAGAAAAATAATAATAAATAATAATAATAAACACTACAATTACAATAGGTCCTTGCAGCGCTTCGCTGCTTCGGGCCTAATTAAAGCTGCAAGCAGCATTGAGGCCCTCGCAGCTTAGCGCCGCTCGGACCTTATTGAGGCGACCGCGCGAGCTCCAGCTCGTCCGCTCGGTCGCCATTTCGAAGTCTCTCGTGTCTACTCCGCACCAGGGGTGCACACGCACAATAAATCTGGTTCAGATCAGATGATGTCTCACTGAGATATAACAGTTTGAATAATCTAGGGGGCGCTATGGAGTTATATGTTAAATCACAAAATCAATGTGTCCACAAGGGCTCACTGATAAAGCACAATAAATCTGGTGCAGATCGGATAATGTATCACTAAGATATAACTGTAGTAATAATACAGGGGGCGCTATGGAGTAAAAATTTACATACCATTATCAATGTGTGTAGAAGTGTTCACTGATGAATCACAATAAATCTCGTGCAGATCGGATAATGTATCACTAAGATATAACTGTAGTAATAGTATAGGGGGCGCTATAGAGTAAAAATTTACATAACATTATCAATGTGTGTCGAAGTGTTCACTGATAAAGCACAATAAATCTCGTTAGGGTTAGCAAACAGTGTTAGCAACTTATTTATTTAGCAAAATAAAGCAACCACTGTACAGTTTCTTCAACATATTGTAAACACCCTACATGTTTTGCTGTGCAGTGAGCGAAGACGATTTTTTTTTTAGCTGTAAAGCCAGTTTTTCTTTTTCCCCCAACGAGAAAAATATATATTAAATCTATTACCTTCGGCGTTCATCTTTCTTCTTTGACATGTTCTGTGTCAGGAGTGCATATCTGGTTGTCTGGAGCGCATAACTGGTAGTCTGGAGTGCATATATGTTTATTAATTTATTATATTCCGAAACAGCAACAAAAACAATGCGTGCGTCCATCTTGTTTCACCACCGGGGTAACCGGAACGTGTTTTCAAGTGGTAGATGGGGAGATAACGTCACTGCCACTTCGTAGTTCCCAAAATACGAGGTAACTGGAACGCAGCATTATCTCACATGCTAACGGGTGATGCTAATGCTAAGCTAACTAGCATGCTAGGCTAACACCTTATTTTCCAACCAAACTTACATAGGTGACTCAACAGACCACGCTCAACAAGTTTCTGGTGTTATCTCACATGCTAACGGGTGACGCTAATGCTAAGCTAACTAGCATGCTAGGCTAACACCTTATTTTTCAACCAAACTTACACAGATGACTCAACAGACCACGCTGAACAAGTTTCTGGTGTTATCTCACATGCTAACGGGTGATGCTAATGCTAAGCTAACTAGCATGCGCACTTGAGTCAAATGTTAGCCCACCATATCAATGTGTCCACAAGGGCTCACTGTTGATGCACAATAAATCTTGTACAGATCGGATAATGTATCACTGAGATATAACTGTAGTAATAATATAGGGGGCGCTATGGAGTAAAAATTTACACAACATTATCAATGTGTGTAGAAGTGCTCACTGATGAACCACACTAAATCTCGTGCAGATCGGATAATGTATCACTAAGATATAACTGTAGTAATAATATAGGGGGCGCTATGGAGTAAAAATTTACATACTATTATCAATGTGTGTCGAAGTGTTCACTGATAAAGCACAATAAATCTCGTGCAGATCGGATAATGTATCACTAAGATATAACTGTAGTAATAATATAGGGGGCGCTATGGAGTAAAACTTTACATACCATTATCAATGTGTGTCGAAGTGTTCACTGATAAAGCACAATAAATCTGGTTCAGATCGGATGATGTATCACTGAGATATAACTATAGACATAATGTAGGGGGCGCACTTGAGTCAAATGTTAGCCCACCATATCAATGTGTCCACAAGGGCTCACTGATGATGCACAATAAATCTGGTTCAGATCGGATGATGTATCACTGAGATATAACTATAGAAGTAATGTAGGGGGCGCACTTGAGTCAAATGTTAGCCCACCATATCAATGTGTCCACAAGGGCTCACTGATGATGCACAATAAATCTGGTTCAGATCGGATGATGTATCACTGAGATATAACTATAGAAGTAATGTAGGGGGCGCACTTGAGTCAAATGTTAGCCCACCATATCAATGTGTCCACAAGGGCTCACTGATGATGCACAATAAATCTGGTTCAGATCGGATGATGCATCACTGAGATATAACTATAGAAGTAATGTAGGGGGCGCACTTGAGTCAAATGTTAGCCCACCATATCAATGTGTCCACAAGTTCTCACTGATGATGTACAATAAATCTGATTCAGATCGGATGATGCATCACTGAGATACAGGTAGTCCCCGATTTACGAGCGCTCTGATCTGCGAGGTCCCAGACTTACGAGCTGCACATTTTTGGAAAAAACGAAAAAAATACCGAGTTTTCATGTGTTTTTTCACTTCAGTTAGCTAGTTAAGCATATAAACACACGTTTCCGATCATTTTTATGCACTCAAAAGTAGTTTTTAGATGAAAATAGAGTGTTTTTAGGTGCGCTGGCGAAATTTACGAGCGGACTTCCGAGCGGACTTCCGGGTTGCGAATTTTTGGAAAAAACGAAAAAAATACTGAGTTTTCATGTGTTTTTCCACTACAGTTAGCAAGTTAAGCATATAAACACACGTTTCCGATCATTTTTATGCACTCAAAAGTAGTTTTTAGATGAAAATAGAGTGTTTTTAGGTGCGCTGGCGAAATTTACGAGCGGACTTCCGGGTTGCGAATTTTTGGAAAAAACGAAAAAAATACTGAGTTTTCATGTGTTTTTTCACTACAGTTAGCAAGTTAAGCATATAAACACACGTTTCCGATCATTTTTATGCACTCAAAAGTAGTTTATAGATGAAAATAGAGTGTTTTTAGGTGCGCTGGCGAAATTTACGAGCGGACTTCCGGGTTTACGAGAGCAATGGCGGCCGTTCCAAATTACGAGATTTCCGGTTTACGAGCGCCCCCTTGTGACGGATCTCGCTCGTAAATCGGGGAATACCTGTATAAGTATAGAAATAATGTAGGGGGCGCACTTGAGTCAAATGTTAGCCCACCATATCAATGTGTCCACAAGGGCTCACTGATGATGCACAATAAATCTGGTTCAGATCGGATGATGTATCACTGAGATACAACAGTTTGAATAATCTAGGGGGCGCTATGGAGGCTATTTGCTAATTAGCATAAACACCTGTTCAAGGGGTGGGTAATGATCGATCATAATGATTTTGGTACTCCTCAGATCAAATCTGCACTTGCTCCACCCAAAACGAACAGTGCTGGAAAGCTTGTTACACCAACATGTCTTCGGTGACTGGATACAATGTCACGCTGATTAGGTAACAGGGTTCCGATATGGACCGTTCAACGTAAAACTTTACACTTCCTGTTGTCAGGGGGCGTGGCTTAAGTGATGTCATGATTTGACCATACAGTTTTGCAGGGGACCAGATGTGGGTCAATCACTGAAGGTTTGATGTATTAGACAGTTTTCGTGTAAGAGCTGTAAGCGTTTCGTTTTTCATGGCGAGATGTCCAACTTTGAGGTCTGGCCCCGCCCCTTCAGCATGCATGAAAACGCACAGTTTTGATAACATTTGTTCCCCCGTGCCTTATGAAGAAACTGACCAAGTTTGAACCAAATCGAGCGAAATTCATAGGAGGAGTTCGTTCAAATGCGGAGGCTGTAAACGGCCAAAAAGGGGTGAAAATTTGGTCATCGTTCCAAAATGGCCGCCTTACCATTTATTGTACAACATTGGTGCCAGAGGGTTTTCTGTGCATCTTGGTGAGTTGGACAAGTGTACCAAATTTCATGATTCTACGTCAAACTAAGGTCAATGCGGAGGGTATTTTGAATATTTCTAGGGGGCGCTCTTGAGCCGTTTCTGTAGCAAATTGCTAATTAGCATAAACACCTGTTCAAGGGGTGGGCAATGATCGATCATACTGATACTGGTACTCCTCAAATCAAATCTGTGGATTTTAGATCCAAACGTATGGTGATGGCGTTACGTCTTACTTCGCCATGTCGCCACGCCCACTTGCTCCACCCAAAACGAACAGTGCTGGAAAGCTTGTTACACCAACATGTCTTTAGTCACTGGACACAATGTCACGCTGATTAGGTAACACGGGTCCGATATGGACCTTTCAAAGTAAAACTTTACACTTCCTGTTGTCAGGGGGCGTGGCTTAAGTGATGTCATGATTTGACCATTCAGTAATGCAGGGGACCGGATGTGCGTCAATCACTGAAGGTTTGATGTATTAGACTCTTTTCGTGTAAGAGCTGTAAGCGTTTCGTTTTTCATGGCGAGATGTCCAACTTTGATGTCTGGCCCCGCCCCTTCAGCATTCATGAAAACGCACAATTTTGATATTGTTTGTTCCCCCGTGCCTTATGAAGAAACTGGCCAAGTTTGAACCAAATCGAGCGAAATCCCTAGGAGGAGTTCGTTCAATTGCGGAGGCTGTAAACGGCCAAAAAGGTGTAAAAATTTGGTCATCATTCCAAAATGGCCGCCTTACCATTTATCGTACAACGTTGGTGCCAGAGGGTTTTCTGTGCATCTTGGTGAGTTGGACAAGTGTACCAAATTTCACGATTCTACGTCAAACTAAGTCAATGCGGAGGGTATTTTGAAATTTTCTAGGGGGCGCTCTTGAGCCGTTTCTGTGGCGATTTTTGCCACGCCCCCAAAATATGTAATTTTTCACCAGTCCTGACGAGTCCGCCAAATTTGGTGAGTTTTCATATATGATAAAGCCCCCAAAAAGCCACTTAAAGAGGGACTAGAATAAAAATAATAATAATAATAAAATAATAATAATAATAATAAACACTACAATTACAATAGGTCCTTGCAGCGCTTCGCTGCTTCGGGCCTAATTAAAGCTGCAAGCAGCATTGAGGCCCTCGCAGCTTAGCGCCGCTCCGGCCTTATTATGTCGACCACGGGACCTCCAGCTGATCTGCTCGGTCACCAGCTCGAACTCTCTCATGCCCATCCAGCACCCATTTGCCAAGAACAGTTAGCGAATAACAACAATATATACGTGTTCAGAAGTGCTGACTAGTAACACACAGTAAATGTAGAACAGATCAGATGATCTAGCAATGAGATGTAACAGTTTGAAAAATAATGTAGGGGACGCACTGGAGTAATCTGTTAAACCACAGTATCAATGTATGTTGAAGTGCTCACTGATGATGTACAATAAATCTGGTAAATATCGGATAATGTATCACTGAGATATAACTGTAGTAATAATATAGGGGGCGCTATGGAGTAAAAATTTACATACCATTATAAATGTGTGTAGAAGTGTTCACTGATGAATCACAATAAATCTCGTGCAGATCGGATAATGTATCACTAAGATATAACTGTAGTAATAATATAGGGGGCGCTATGGAGTAAAAATTTACATACCATTATCAATGTGTGTTGAAGTGTTCACTGATAAAGCACAATAAATCTCGTGCAGATCGGATAATGTATCACTGAGATATAACTGTAGTAATAATACAGGGGGCGCTATGGAGTAAAAATTTACATACCATTATCAATGTGTGTAGAAGTGTTCACTGATGAATCACAATAAATCTCGTGCAGATCGGATAATGTATCACTAAGATATAACTGTAGTAATAATATAGGGGGCGCTATGGAGTAAAAATTTACATACCATTATCAATGTGTGTCGAAGTGTTCACTGATGAATCACAATAAATCTCGTGCAGATCGGATGATGTATCACTGAGATATAACTGTAGTAATAATATAGGGGGCGCTATGGAGTAAAAATTTACATACCATTATCAATGTGTGTCGAAGTGTTCACTGGTGAATCACAATAAATCTCGTGCAGATTGGATAATGTATCACTGAGATATAACTGTAGTAATAATATAGGGGGCGCTATGGAGTAAAAATTTACATACCATTATCAATGTGTGTCGAAGTGTTCACTGATGAATCACATTAAATCTTGTGCAGATCGGATAATGTATCACTAAGATATAACTGTAGTAATAATATAGGGGGCGCTATGGAGTAAAAATTTACATACATTATCAATGTGTGTCGAAGTGTTCACTGATGAATCACAATAAATCTCGTGCAGATCGGATAATGTATCACTAAGATATAACTGTAGTAATAATATAGGGGGCGCTATGGAGTAAAAATTTACATACATTATCAATGTGTGTCGAAGTGTTCACTGATAAAGCACAATAAATCTCGTGCAGATTGGATAATGTATCACTGAGATATAACTGTAGTAATAATATAGGGGGCGCTATGGAGTAAAAATTTACATACCATTATCAATGTGTGTAGAAGTGTTCACTGATGAATCACAATAAATCTCGTGCAGATCGGATAATGTATCACTAAGATATAACTGTAGTAATAATATAGGGGGCGCTATGGAGTAAAAATTTACATACCATTATCAATGTGTGTCGAAGTGTTCACTGATAAAGCACAATAAATCTCGTGCAGATCGGATAATGTATCACTAAGATATAACTGTAGTAATAATATAGGGGGCGCTATGGAGTAAAAATTTACATACCATTATCAATGTGTGTCGAAGTGTTCACTGATAAAGCACAATAAATCTCGTGCAGATCGGATAATGTATCACTAAGATATAACTGTAGTAATAATACAGGGGGCGCTATGGAGTAAAAATTTACATACCATTATCAATGTGTGTAGAAGTGTTCACTGATGAATCATAATAAATCTCGTGCAGATCGGATAATGTATCACTAAGATATAACTGTAGTAATAATATAGGGGGCGCTATGGAGTAAAAATTTACATAACATTATCAATGTGTGTCGAAGTGTTCACTGATAAAGCATAATAAATCTCGTGCAGATCGGATGATGTATCACTGAGATATAACTATAGAAATAATGTAGGGGGCGCACTTGAGTCAAATGTTAGCCCACCATATCAATGTGTCCACAAGGGCTCACTGATGATGCACAATAAATCTGGTTCAGATCGGATGATGTATCACTGAGATACAACAGTTTGAATAATCTAGGGGGCGCTATGGAGGCTATTTGCTAATTAGCATAAACACCTGTTCAAGGGGTGGGTAATGATCGATCATAATGATTTTGGTACTCCTCAGATCAAATCTGTGGAGTTTAGAACCAAACGTATGGTGACGGCGTTACGTCTTACTTCGCCACGTCACCACGCCCACTTGCTCCACCCAAAACGAACAGTGCTGGAAAGCTTGTTACACCACCATGTCTTCGGTGACTGGATACAATGTCACGCTGATTAGGTAACAGGGATCCGATATGGACCGTTCAACGTAAAACTTTACACTTCCTGTTGTCAGGGGGCGTGGCTTAAGTGATGTCATGATTTGACCATACAGTTTTGCAGGGGACCGGATGTGGGTCAATCACTGAAGGTTTGATGTATTAGACAGTTTTCGTGTAAGAGCTGTAAGCGTTTCGTTTTTCATGGCGAGATGTCCAACTTTGAGGTCTGGCCCCGCCCCTTCAGCATGCATGAAAACGCACAGTTTTGATAACATTTGTTCCCCCGTGCCTTATAAAGAAACTGGCCAAGTTTGAATCAAATCGAGCGAAATCCCTAGGAGGAGTTCGTTGAAATGCAGAGGCTGTAAACGGCCAAAAAGGGGTGAAAATTTGGTCATCGTTCCAAAATGGCCGCCTTACCATTTATCGTACAACATTGGTGCCAGAGGGTTTTCTGTGCATCTTGGTGAGTTGGACAAGTGTACCAAATTTCATGATTCTACGTCAAACTAAGGTCAATGCGGAGGGTATTTTGAATATTTCTAGGGGGCGCTCTTGAGCCGTTTCTGTAGCGATTTGCTAATTAGCATAAACACCTGTTCAAGGGGTGGGCAATGATCGATCATACTGATTTTGGTACTCCTCGGATCAAATCTGTGGATTTTAGAACCAAACGTATGGTGATGGCGTTATGTCTTACTTCGCCACGTCGCCACGCCCACATGCTCCACCCAAAACGAACAGTGCTGGAAAGCTTGTTACACCAACATGTCTTCGGTGACTGGACACATTGTCACGCTGATTAGGTAACAGGGGTCCGATATGGACCGTTCAACGTAAAACTTTACACTTCCTGTTGTCAGGGGGCGTGGCTTAAGTGATGTCATGATTTGACCATTCAGTTTTGCGGGGGACTGGATGTGTGTCAATCACTGAAGGTTTGATGTATTAGACTTTTTTCGTGTAAGAGCTGTAAGCGTTTCGTTTTTCATGGCGAGATGTCCAACTTTGACGTCTGGCCCCGCCCCTTCAGCATTCATGAAAACGCACAATTTTGATATCGTTTGTTCCCCCGTGCCTTATGAAGAAACTGGCCAAGTTTGAACCAAATCGAGCGAAATTCCTAGGAGGAGTTCGTTCAAATGCGGAGGCTGTAAACGGCCAAAAAGGTGTGAAAATTTGGTCATCGTTCCAAAATGGCCGCCTTCCCATTTATTGTACAACGTTGGTGCCAGAGGGTTTTCTGTGCTTCTTGGTGAGTTGGACAAGTGTACCGAATTTCATGATTCTACGTCAAACTAAGGTCAATGCGGAGGGTATTTTGAAAATTTCTAGGGGGCGCTCTTGAGCCGTTTCTGTGGCGATTTTTGCCACGCCCCCAAAATACGTAATTTTTCACCAGTCCTGACGAGTCCGCCAAATTTGGTGAGTTTTCGTATATGATAAAGCCTCCAAAAGGCCACTTCTTTGGGGGGAAGAAAAATAAAAATAATAATTAAAGCTGCAAGCAGCATTGAGGCCCTCGCAGCTTAGCGCCGCTCGGACCTTATTGAGGCGACCGCGCGAGCTCCAGCTCGTCCGCTCGGTCGCCATTTCGAAGTCTCTCGTGTCTACTCCGCACCAGGGGTGCACACGCACAATAAATCTGGTTCAGATCGGATGATGTCTCACTGAGATATAACAGTTTGAATAATCTAGGGGGCGCTATGGAGTTATATGTTAAATCACAAAATCAATGTGTCCACAAGGGCTCACTGATGATGCACAATAAATCTGGTTCAGATCGGATGATGTATCACTGAGATATAACTGTTAGTAATAATATAGGGGGCGCTATGGAGTAAAAATTTACATACCATTATCAA
>JBBPBX010070961.1:0-10690 GCA_038048925.1 Garcialebias charrua | reverse complement strand
CTTACGCCAAAAATACACTACACGCGTTGCAGCTCCGCCCCGCTCCGGTCCGACCTCCGCAGCAAATACGCACCCATTATAATCAATGAGATAAAGTACACTGGCTCCGCACGGCGGCGGTGAGCTGCGGCGAGCGGACGGCAGTCCGTCAAAATTAGAAATTTTTCTATTTCTGCCGGATGACGGAGCTGTGCCGGAGTCAACTTTTGAAGATTACGTCGCACCAACAGGAAAAGGAACGAGCACAACTTCCGTATTTACAAAATAAAATCACCACGGGCGGACTAATCCTAGCTCTATACGGATTTATTTGTACAAAAATGCTGTCAAACTATCATTTATGACTATTCTATGACTAAACTATTATATTTATGACTATGACTACACCTAATAACGCAATACAAGAAATAAATAAATAAAAAAGTATTTTATTCTGAAATGTAAACATCACTTCCTGTTGCTCAAACCATGTCCTGTCGCTTATTTACGAGAGAAGATCAAGGCAGCCTTTACTGTTGTTCTCCTTCTTCCACCGAATGAATTGTTTTGTTCTGACTTCATTATTTATCACTTGATTTATCGCGCAATCTCGCAATTCCCGCGCATGCGTCTTGGAGCGGCGCATCCATGCGGACCTGAGCTGAGCGGAGGCAGTGGACTTTGGACTCGCTCAGCTGCGACCTGCGGAGCGGAGCGGACACGGACCGCGTGTAGTGTATTTTTGGGGTTATTACATAAGCCACTGTACCTCTATACCAATATCAACTACCTTATACATATACTGTGTACATAAACTTCATATGCTGCTTTGTCACTCTATTACAAATGTCAATGCCAGAACTTTCATTTTATTTTATAGATATACTTTTTACACTTTTATACTACCATGCAAAAAACTCAGGACAGTATTACACTTTTGTTATTTCATTTTATGCTTATGTTTATTAAATGTTTTGTGTTTTAGTGTTGGTGTAACTTTTTATACTTTCATACTACTACTACTACTATGCAAAAACTACTATGCAAAAACTCAGGACAATATTACACTTTTATTATTTCATTTTATGCTTATGTTTATTAAATGTTTTAGTGTTTTAGTGTTTAAATGTTTACTGTTGCACCGAGGGACAGAGAGGAATGCAATTTCAATCCTGTGTATGTCCTGTACATATTGCAGTTTTGACAATAAAGTTGACTTTGACTTTGAAGAGCCGAGCAGCAGCAGTCTGGGCAAGATGCAAAATGGAGTCCTGGCTGACCCCAGCATAAAGTTTGTTACAGTAATCCAGTTGGGTCATGATAAAGGCATGGACTAGTTTTTCAAGGTCAGCTCTGGATAACACTGACTTAAGCTTAGCTACATGTCTTAGTTGGAAGACGATTTTCTGCAGAACACAGTTGATTTGTTTGTCAAACGAAGTCCGAGTCTAAACCCATCCTGAGATTTGTAACAGACTGCTTAAGATATGGCTGAAGGGAATCCAGGTTTACAGGATCAGGATCAGTTGAGCTAGGGCTTAATGGTGAATCCAGACCGAATGCGTTTTCTACTGCAGGAGCGTCCGGTTTACATGCAAAGTCAATGGGGGACGCACCTCCAGGCGCCTCCTGGCGTCTGGCGTCACGTCGCGTGCGTGTTGAGCGTGCTGGAGAGCGTTTTCCGTGCACGTGAACCCGCGTCAGCCTCCAAAGCCCGCCTCCAACATGCTGAAGATTTTCGCCGTTCAAACTCGTGAACGCGTGTCCGACCAATCAGGAGAGTCGGGTGGAGGAGAAAGGGGGAGTCCGCTATGTGACGCGGAAACGAGGGGGCGGGGGTAATGCGCAACTATGTGACGTATTGTTTGTGGGACACAGGAAAGACCCGCGAGGTCGTGTACTATGGAAGAGAAACTTATTGTAGCTGTGTGTTCGCGACAATTCCTTCACGACCAGTCAAGTCTGCTCTACAGGGACAAAAATAAAAAGCTCCTTGCCTGGCGGAGTGCAGAGAGGAACTCGGTATACCGGTAAGCTCCTCCCCCCCGCCGCCGCAACGCAGCCACAATTTCACGTTCTGGTTTGGACACCACTGGGTCCAGTGCGTCCACTTGCGTGCGTGTTGAGCTTTTTTGCCGTTGAAATCGCGTTCGGTCTGGATGTACCATTAACACAATGACTTCAGTGTTCTGATTTTTAAAACTTTAGAAATTTGAAACCGTCCATGCCTTAATGTCATCCAGACGTTTTAACAGAGGGTGAATGGAACAAGCACTAGCTGGTTTCAAGGGCAGGTAAATCTGATAATCATCAGCATAACAATGAAACAATAATGAAAGACCATGTTTCCCCAGGACAGACCCCAGTGGGAGCAAATGGGGTTAGAACAGATGGGGTCCAAGAATTGAGCCCTGTGGGACCCTGCAGGAAAGAGGCATTGAAGTGGACTTCTACTTTTAGTAGAAGTACTCTCTATAACTTATCTATGAAATCAACAAAACAAATGAAGATAAAGTCATCAAGAAGGATTCTCTGTCCTGCAGCTGTTTAACGTCAAACTTGTGGAAAACGGAGTCTGAGGAAACAAACCTCTGCCAACCTGGAGTCCTAATTAGTGCAGAGCTGATGAGGCCTCTTAATCTTTTAATCCTCATGGCCCTAATGGTCCCCGTGGCCCCTGTGTCTCAGACCCAGTGGCTGAGTGTTGTCCGGCCCCTGCAGAAAAGTCAAACTTCTTTCTGTAGAAGCAGAGGGAGAAACTCCCACAGAAAGAATAAGCACATCTTTTACAGCTTTGTATAACTGTTAGTCAGGGTCTCAGTGGCGACTCCAAACAGCCAAATTGTGATCGCATACGCCAAGTGAGCTTACAACTTCTCCCAGATCTATTCCTTCTCGCCAGCGAGATTCAGGAGCTGCATGTAGCCTGTGATTCTCAGTAAGAATCGCTTCCAGCTTCCAGCTCAGCTTGCACAGCATTTGAGTTTGAGCATTGACAGCATGGCTTCACACATGCAGGACAGTCTTAGAATGGCCAGAACAACTGCTGACATTTTCCAAATTTGTCGATATGTCAGGTAACCACCAACTCCAGAAAGCGGAAATCCTGTCCTCAAGAATCCAATTATGTACACATCTTCAGCATCCTCAACTGACAAGATGGATATGATCTTCCACTTCCCCCAGGATCCCATCGTGTATCTGGCTACCAGTGTCCCGTCGGGGCAGGAGGGTTCTCTTTCGCCCTGTCCTGGGAACTCCCTTAATGTTATTTTTAAAATATGACCAAAATGTCCCTGACTTTATCATGTTTAAATATTTTTGGAATGATAGGCATGTATTTGCAAATGTCAAATTAAGATGTCCCCCGCTCCCATCACAGACATTTACACCTCCAGATGCAGAAAAAGAGCCACCTGCATCATGAAAGACCTCACTCACCCAGCACACTCACTCTTTGCCCCACTCCCCTCAGGACGGAGGTTGAGGAGCATCAAATGTAGAACCACTAGACTGAGGAACAGCTTCTACCCTGAGGCTGTTAGACTCATGAATAAATAAATAATAAGAATAATCACTGCAAAATATCACATCATGCTGATGCTGATCTGTTTTCTTGTTGCTGTGTTCATCTGTGACCATCTGCTCATACAGACTCATGTTCGTGCTGCTGTTTATAATGATGTTTTTCCACTACATTAGGGCTTAGTGTATTACTAGTTGATGTTTCTCTTAGTTAATTCTAGATGTTATTACTGTTTTTCTCTTGCATTTGTTGTTGGATGTAACTGCGACCCCGTGTACATAATCTCGTTTTCATCACATGTACCACATGCGGTGCAAATGACAATAAAGACTCTCTGACTGTCTAACTCTGACTCCCCTCAGGCAGAAGGTTGCAGAGCATTAAGTGTAGAGCCACTAGACTGAGGAACAGCTTCTACCCTGAAGCTGTTGAACTCATAAATCCCTAACCTGGATTAGCATCACTGTAACGCCACTTTGACTGATATGTGCTGCTGATCTCATGCTGCTGATTATTTCATGTTGCTGTATTCATTCATACTCATCGACTCATGCAGACTCATGTTCGTGCTGCTGTTGTTTGGCATATTCTTTATTTTTACTGTGTTCTTAGTTTTTATCTTAGTACTGTTTATTTTACAATTTATATTCTAGACTGTTATTGGATGTAACTGGGACCCTGTGTGCACAATTTCGTTCCACCTCATGTACCACATGTGATGTGAATGACAAAGAACCTTGAATCCTTGAATTTTAAATAAATTACAAGTTGTTGTTTTTTTTTTTTTTTTTTGTGTGTGTGTGGGGGGGGGGGGGTATTTACTTACATCATACAGCTGTTTGAACTCAGGCAGATGTTGCACTGACCTTCCTAAACTCCAGTTTTTGCTAGCTCTCAACCACCAGAAGATATTGACCCAAGCTTTAGTTTTCAGAAATAAACAGATCGAGTCCTTCGTGTGATGGAGCATATTCCTCGGAAGGATCTTTATTTTGTTACAAAACAACCAATAAACAATGATTTGATAAGTAGATACAACATAGACACAAATTAGCACATATACAACAAGAAATATGTGACATTAAAAATAACCAAATAAATAAATATTCATATAGAAGTTTGAATTATCAGTGAAGAACCATAACGCGCATGTATTTACAGTCAGATCTATCTGCAGAATGTGTTTGTTTCATTGATCAATTCTTTCCCCTCGTCGAAGCTGCACCTGTAATCGGCCCGTTTGATGAATGGCAAATCCCCTCTGGATGATGGAGCTCCGCAGACATCAGCCTCGTGTGATGGGGAGCTGAAGTAAACAAGTAAACAATCCTCAACAAAACCCTTTCGCTTCAGGCTGTAGGACAGAGAAGTAAACTGAAACATGTGCTGTACGTGAAAGTGCATTTGGAGTATTTCAGTTTTTGTGCATCCTTAGAGTGAATTTTTAATTTGAATTATGTCTTTATGTTTGATCTGCGGATTATTTGGGAGATTGTGTGTATTTAATATTTAACAGCTCATCCAAGTCGTCAAGGATGTCTTCAGGTTTTTTGCATCTTTATAATGATAATCTCTTAGTCTGTTGTGTGATTACATGAGCGTTTGTACTGAGATGATTTGTAGATCTAGGTGCCTTTTTGTCTTCATCTACTGTTTGTTCTGGTTGTTGTTTTCTTGTTTTGTGGTGTGTTTTTTGTACTTTTAGTTCTAAATGTTTTCATTTGTCTGAATCATGTGTTGTTATTTTGTCTTTTTGTCAAAGTGTGCCCCTTTGTGTTGTGTGAACGCTTATGAAGCCTTCACACAATTGTGATTCATTTTTCTTCCGTACATTTTCAGCAGTTTTTGTGCTATTTCAACAAATTATAAATCAAAATGTTCAGCTCGTCCAGGACAATCTTGCTATAATTTTTGGTATTGGTGCAACTTTAGGGTTTTGAAATACAAAGTATTTAGCCTTTTCTGTCATTTTCTTTTTTCCTCATAGAAAATGAACTGAGCTTATTTTACCTCCTTCAGATCTTTAGATGTGTTTACAACCTTTTACTGCTCCTTTCACATTTTGTTCTGCTCCAGCTTCTTTCAGCTTGTGAAAATTTAAACATTGTTTCAGCTACTTTCATCGATTTTCAGCTGTTTTGTGCACCTTTCAGATTCTTTCTACTACCGTATTTCCGGTCTATAAGTCACACCTTTTTGCCTAATTTGCATGCCCTGCGACTTATAGAGAGGTGTGACATGTTTATGGATTTTTTCCCCATATTTTTAGACCAGAGATTGGAGCGGCTGAAATGATTGAAGCAGCTGAAATGAGTTTTCTCCGCAGGGTGTCTGGACTCTCCCTTAGAGATAGGGTGAGAAGCTCAGTCATCCGGGAGGGACTCGGAGTAGAGCCGCTGCTTCTCCACATCGAGAGGAGCCAGTTGAGGTGGCTCGGGCATCTGGTTAGGATGCCTCCTGGACGCCTCCCTGGTGAGGTGTTCCGGGCATGTCCCACCGGGAGGAGGCCCAGAGGAAGACCCAGGACACGCTGGAGGGACTATGTTTCTCGGCTGGCCTGGGAACGCCTTGGGATTCCCCCAGAGGAGCTGCTCCAAGTGGCTGGGGAGAGGGAAGTCTGGGCCTCCCTACTTAGGCTGCTACCCCCGCGACCCGACCCCGGATAAGCAGAAGAAAATGGATGGATGGATGGATGGATGGATGTATTTTTAGACCAATTTTTGGCTCAGATATGACCGTTTTTCATTTTGGCAAAAAAAAAATGGTGCAGTATCACTAGGGTACATCGACCGTTCCCACCTCATGTGTCTGACGGCAGCCTCCTCTTGTCGGACACACTCTGTCGCTGCCCAGACTCCTGCTCTGGAAATATGAACTACTGTTTGCTCAGTGTTTGTTACCAAAATAGCTCATAAACCTCATTTGAAAATCACATTAAGCATCTGTTTAAAACCTGCTTCTTCCATCTTCGAAACATCCCCAGACTTCGCCCATCTCTAACTTTTTCTGATGCTGAGAAGCTCGTCCATGCCTTTGTCTCCTCCAGGCTCGACTACTGCAACTCCCTGTTTATTGGAATCCCTGGCAAAAACCTTCAGAAGCTTCAATATATTCAAAACAGTGCAGCAAGGATTTTATTGAGAGCTCGTAAATTTGAACATATTACACCCATTCTCCATAACCTCCATTGGCTTCCTGTCACCTACAGAATTCAGTACAAAACTGCTCTCATTACACATCAATGCTTACACGGAACTTCACCTGATTATCTAAAGGACATTCTTGCACCATATTCATCCACCCGGTCTCTACGATCACAGAACAGTAATCTCCTTCACATTCCACGAACCAAATTAAGGACCATGGGAGACCGGGCATTCTGTGTGGCTGCCCCCCACCTGTGGAACTCCCTCCCTGACTACCCGAGAGCTCGAGCCTACTCTGCCTCCACATGATTTTACCTTTAATCTTAGTTGATACTATTATTGATTTACTTGATTTTATCACTTGTTTTTATTTGATCTTTGATTTTTGTTGCACTTTGTAGCACTTTGAGATTTTCGTTAATGAAAAGTGCGTTATAAATTAAATTCATTATTATTATTATTATTATTATTATTATAAACCACATGGCAAATTTTCTTTAAACTTACAAAAAGTAATTACTTGGTGGTCATTTACAAACTGTTAGCTGTTGGAATTGTTTGAGATAAAATTTGATGTTTTAGGCGCGTAAATGTGTCGCGGTTAGCTACGTTGTTTTTCCGGCTACTATTTATCAAAATACTATAGCTCATAAACCACACGGCAAATTTTCATTAAACTTACAGAAAGTAATTACTTGGTGGTCATTTACAAACTGTTAGCTGTTAGTTGTTTGAGCTAAAATTCAAATTTATTTATAATTTATTTTCGCAGCGCGCGCGACCGTTTGGGAGACGTCAAAGCGAAACAATTTAAATCCAGCAGATTTGACCATTACGTGAATTTATTAAGGAACGGTTAAGCTAAGACACAGCTACGGAAGGGCATTGCATTCAACCATGAAAATATTTTTTTGGAGCTTATGTAGTAAAAACGTGATAATTATGTAGTAAAAACGTGATAATTATGTAGTAAAAACGTGATACTAAGTAGTAATAACGTGATACTATGTAGTAAAAACGTGATACTATGTAGTAAAAACGTGATACTATGTAGTAAAAACGTGATACTATGTAGTAAAAACGTGATAATTATGTAGTAAAAACGTGATACTAAGTAGTAAAAACGTGATACTATGTAGTGAAAACGTGATAATTATGTAGTTAAAACGTGATAATTATGTAGTTAAAACGTGATACTATGTAGTGAAAACGTGATACTTATGTAGTTAAAATGCGATACTAATTCAGGAGGAGCGTTTCCTTTAAATAGAGTAGACCTGCAGACTTCCACATATGTCAGATAGGACAATGGTTAAGACCACTGCCTTTCATGCAGATGACCCAGGTTCGAGTCCAACCTGGTCTGACTGATTTTTTTTTCTTCTTTGGATTATTTATATAATAATATTTATGCTGAAAATACTTTGCTTATCAGCGTGATTGGGGTGTAATGTGGTTAAGTGACGTCTTAATTTATTAGGCTTCATGCTGTCCGCTGCTAATATTTTAAGACATAACAGACACACCGGTCTTTCCTCATCTCCCACCTTCGTCACAGTGAAGCCAAGGCTAAATACGCTTTCTTATTATCTTCGTCTGTCTTCGCCTTTCTTTTCATCCCTGTTAAATATTTCTCCATGCTGTATCTTCACTGCACTTTCTAAAACTTCTCATGCGCTGCTGTGGCTTCTTACTCTGTGAAAAAACTATTCTGTGCGCTCAGTCTGACAATAACAGCGCCACTGCCCCTACTGGCGCGGATGTGTAATTACACTTACCATTTCATACAGTTCAATACAGTATTATTAAAATGTAAACACTCAACAACAAACCTATCAAAAGTAATGGCAAAAGACTGAAAATAGTTTATATTTTTACAATAAATGCATGTACAAATAAGCTAACAGGGAGTGCCTGTATGTTGTTGTTTTTTTAATTTCGTTTTACGCAAGTTGAAGCAGTTGAAAGACTTCAGCTTTAGGGCTTACTCCTTTGTTTTTTTGTTTTTTTTTTGGATGTGGGGCCCACATCCGATTGGCGGGCAGGAACATCTTGTGAAGGTCTCCCAAGAAGCAGTCTACACTTGTAAACATGTAGGTTGTAGGAGGTGGTGAAGAGACGACACGGGAGACAGGCTGCAGATCTTCACTTTTAATCAACTCCTACTAAAACCTTGTGATGGAGGCAGAGGGCCCACCAGGTCTACGTGCACATGATCAAACCGCCGACCCGGGATGGAGAAGGGTTCCAAAGGTGCTTTGGTGTGCCTGTTAACCTTAGCGCGCTGGCATGGGACACACGCTGCTGCCCACTCCTTAACTGCTTTACGCAGACCGGGCCAAACAAACTTTGAACTGACCAGTTTCACCGAGGCTCTAACACCTGGATGAGAAAGGGAATGTAAGGAGTCAAAAACGCGGCGTCGCCATGAAACTGGAACCAGGGGGCGGGGCCTGCCAGTAGAAACATCACAGAGCAGGAGGGGACCTCCGTCATTCACCTGCCGTTCCTCCAACTCGAGGCCCGTGGGCCCGGACTGGAGCTCGAGTATTTCTGCGTCGCTACGTTGGTCCGCAGCCATAGCAGAAAAATCGATGCCAACGTATACGGGAGAGATCAGCACCCGGGAGAGACAGTCGGCCACCACGTTGGATTTTCCAGCCACATGCTGAATGTCTGTAGTAAATTCAGACACCGCTGCGAGGTGGCGTTGCTGGCGAGCAGACCAGGGGTCAGAAATTTTTGACATCGCAAACACCAAGGGTTTGTGGTCAACATATGCAGTGAACCGGCGGCCCTCCAGGAAAAACCTGAAATGGCGTGTGGCCAGGTAAAGCGCCAGCAACTCTCTGTCAAAAACACTGTATTTCAGCTCATTGTCCCGCAGCGTACGGCTGAAAAATGCAAGCGGCTGCCAAACCCCGGAAACCTGCTGTTCTAACACAGCCCCCACCGCAACATCAGATGCGTCGGTTGTTAAAGCTATTTGCGCCGCTGGGGATGGATGGGCCAAAAGGGCAGCAGTGGCCAGTGCAGCTTTAGCATCACCAAATGCCTGTAGGCGTTCTGGTGTCCAGTCCACGCTGTCGTTGGGCTTTTTCTTTTTCAGCGCTCCATAGAGCGGACGCAGCAGTTGTGCTGCCCTGGGGAGGAAACGGTTATAGAAGTTAACCATTCCCAAAAATTCTTGTAGCGCTTTAACAGACTGGGGCTGTGGGAAATCTGACACCGCCTGCACTTTGTTTGGTAACGGGACGGCACCACTTGCAGAAATGCGGTGGCCCAAAAAGTCAATGACTGGCAGCCCAAACTGGCATTTCGCTGTATTTACAATCAGGCCATGTGCTGCCAGGCGCTGAAAAACCTCACGGAGGTGGGACAAGTGCTGCTCAGCCGAGCTGCTAGCCACCAGGACGTCATCCAGGTACACAAATACGAAGGACAGACCCCTTAGGACTGAATCCATCAACCGCTGAAATGTTTGTGCTGCACCTTTAAGACCAAAAGGCATGCGCAAAAACTCAAAAAGGCCGAAAGGCGTGATAACAGCGGTCTTAGGGACATCCTCCACATGCACAGGAACCTGGTGGTACCCCCGTACTAAATCTACTTTAGAAAAAATGGAGGTCCCAGCCAGGTGCACTGAAAAATCCTGGATGTGGGGGATGGGATAACGATCGTTCTCTGTGATGTTATTAAGGCGGCGGAAATCCCCACATGGTCGCCATTTGCCATCTGCCTTGGGCACCATGTGGAGGGGGGAGGCCCACGGACTGTTTGAGCGTTGCACGATGCCTAAACGCTCCATGTTAGCAAACTCTTCCTGTGCTATTGCTAGCTTAGTAGCATCAAGGCGGCGTGCACGTGCGAACACCGGGGGGCCCGTTGTGGGAATATAATGTTCGACCCCATGTTTTGTGTTTGTGTTTGCAAAATCAGGAACAGTCAGCGAGGGGAATTCAGACAATAAACGCTGAAACACATTACCCGAAGCTAAAAAGTTAGCATGCATTAAAGGCCCAGCTCCTCGCGTCTCACA
>JBBPBX010070960.1:5142-18448 GCA_038048925.1 Garcialebias charrua | reverse complement strand
TGAGATGACTTTTGTTGTGACTTGGCGCTATATAAATAAATGGAAATGAATTGTAAAGGGAGGCTCCGACCGACTGTCACACCTCAGATTGTGTAGGAGCAGTGTGTCCTTTTGTCTGGGTCCTGGAACAGTGCACCAGATCTTGCAGAGTCATCTCGTGGGGTATGGTAGTTTGGTTCTCTGTTGTGTGTTTTGTTAATCTGAAGAAGGTGTACGGCCGTGCTCCCCAAGGCATTCTTTGAAAGGTTTTGGGGTCTTTTGTAAGGGCTCTATAGTCCCTGTATAACCAAAGCAAGAGCTGGGTCCTTATCCCTGGCTCAAAATCTGGCTCTTTCTTATTCCAGTTGGATTTCATCAAGGTTGCCCATTGTCTCAACTTTTTTTTTGTGGTGTTCATAGACAGGAACTCAGAGTGCAGGTCATGGAGAGGAAGGTGCCTGGCCACGACCATCAGCGAGTGGTGGGCCAGTCTGCAGTCAAGTCGGTAGCAGCTCTTCCAAATTCCCAATCATGGTTCTCAACTGGAACAAATGGATTGCCCATAGGAGTCTTTGCTCCTAGCAGAAGTGTTCAGGTATTGGGGAGTCTTGTTCACGAGTGGTAGATGGAGTGGTGGGTTGGGGACTCTACTGCAGTGATGAGGATGTTGTTCCAGTCTGTCAAAGCCAAAGAGCTGCTGAGCCAATAGGCAAAGATCTTAATTTGCTGTAGCAACCCTCACCTATGATCAGGAGGTATAGATCATGACCAGCAGGATAAGATCCCAGATTCAAGTGACCAAAATGAGCTTCCTACGTACGGTGTCTGGGCTCAGCCTTAAGGAGAGGAGAGTCATCATCCGGGGGTGCTCAGAGTAGAGATGCTGGCTGAGTCCTCTGGTCTGGGAACACCTTGGGATTCCCAAGAAAGAGAGTGTTGCCAAGGATAAAGAGGTCTAGATTTCCCTTCTGGACCTGATGCAACTGAGACCTGAACAATAGATCGATGAATGGAGGCCAAGTGGAAGAATGGTTTGGAAGAATAAATGTCTCCCAAAAATAACCCCAATTTACTGAAGCTTTGTTCAAAATTATCTAAAGAGACTTTACCTTAAGTTACATAATGTACCATACAGACACTCAAAAAGGTCTGCATAGTTAACTTGAGGCCCAATCTTCAATCCTAGAAGACACATAGGTCTCTAGATATTACCAAGGGACAGAAATGTACCTTTTCTGTACCATCATTTTTGACTGTGTGAATACACAGCGTCTATGAATATACTGTCCAATGTCACAGATACGTCTGCTGAGAGCAGAACTCAAAGCTTTTTATGTGTAAGCTGTGAAAATGTGAAGCACTGAAGCTGAAAATCATTTCAAGTGTGAAAGTAATTTCCCCTGAAAAGTCCCCCCAGCTTCACATGTAGCAAAACTCAGATAACAGGTGAAATTCAGTCACAGACGGGAAGTGATGCTAGTTCTGAAAGCACATCTGTTCTTTAATGAGTATCACCTCTTATTGGTGGGTGAAATCTGGGGCAACTTTATTGTGATCCTGTTTCTCTTTATTATTCATTCTAACCATAGTTTTTATTTGGAAATTGCTGTATTTATGTAGACTGTTTTCAGTTTTAGCCATTCATAAATCCAAATGTTCAGGACATGTGTGCCGTGACAGCCTTTCTTTTTTTTTTTTGGTTTTTGTGACTTTTATAATTAAATTTTTATTTTTTTATTTACAAAACATTGAACTCTCTTCAATTCCTTCAAAAACATGTTTTTTTTTTTTTTTAATCTGCTCCTGCAAACTTTTTATCTTCTTCATCTACTTTGAAAATTAAGTTGTTTTGCTACTTCTAACTTTTATCTTGCATTTTGTTACTTTCATCTTGTGTTTGGATACATTGTTGTTTTGCTAAATGTATTTAGCATTTTGATAGTCTTAGCCTTAAACTAGCATTTAGTTATTTTTAAGTTGTATAGTTATTTTTATAGTTGTTATTTTTAAGTATGTATTTAGAATTTTTCTTCCTTTTGCTATTCATTCTTTTAATATTTTGTATGTTATCGTTTATGGGATTGTTTTGTATTGTATTTTAAAAATGAACAAATTATATTTAAAAAAAATAGCTTACTGTAGTTGCATTTTATCTTTTTGCTACTTTTAGTTTTACAACCTTTCGCTTTAGGTTTGCATTTTACTTCTTTTGCTTTTTTCCAGTGTTTAATTTTTTTTTACCTAGTTTTGATATTTAGAGGTTTTGGCTCACATTTTGCTATTTTTGATCTAGTATATTTATACTTTATGCTTTAAGATGGCATTTAGCTTCTTTTGGGTCGTGTTACCTTCAGATTTTAACAAAAGTGTTTCGCTGCTTCTAGCTTTCTGCTAGCACTTAGCCTTTATTTATTTTATTTTTTTAGCTTGCTACTTTTAGTTAGTGTTTCGCTACTTTTAGATCTTAGCTAGCATGTTTCTGCTTTTGACTTCGAGTCAGGCAGCACAACAGCTCAGTGGTTAGCACTGTTGCCTCACTTCATGAAGGGCCAGAGAGTTCAATCACCTGTTTGGACCTGGTCTTTCTGAGTGAAGATTTTCCGGGTGATGCACGTTCGGTTGCCTTCAGGCCCACGGGGACCATGAAAAAGAGATCTTAATGGGATTTTCCTGGATGAATAAAATAAATGTCTGTTTTTCTCATTTTTAACTAACAACTACGTGTTATTTAACGACATGACATTGGTGTTCCTTCAGGGCTGAATTCAGACGGACTCGAGGGAAACCACCGGGTTGAGTACCTCGGGTGAACCCGGCACTTAGGAGCAAATGGAAATTGTGCTGATGTTTTAAGCCTTGTGTGTTTTGATGCTCGTGTGTGTGAGCATGTGTTGCACCGTTTTCATTTGATTCAAGGTCATTTGGCGCTGCTCAGGTTGGGATGACATCTGCGTGTGATCTCATCGTCGGCGGAGATGTGCATCACGATGAAGGCTGAGAGTTGCATCGCCGTTTTCCTGGCACAGATGACTCCTCTTTCCCAGAAAAGGAACATGCTAATGCTCCCTCTCCCCCAGAAGACAACATGTGCGCTCAGGCTGCCTCTCCTCCAGTGAATGACATGTGTGTGACTGCACCTCATCGGAGGATGACTCACTCCTCGACTCTGCTATTATGATGATTTCTGCCTTCTGTGTATTACATCATGCAGCAGAGGTTCTGCTCGGTTACTTTCACCACAATAAACACCCATTTAGGCCGAGCACAGTCAGCCTGGCAGGCAAAACGTTTTCTGGCTCATCTTCTGAATAGCTCTGAGCTCCATTTATGAAAAGATTAAACTACTAAATAAACACAGCAGACAGAAAACATGTGGATATGTTTGTTGAACAGATAAAATTGTGAAAACTGCCACACCGACCAAATATTTGTTTGCTTTACACCTTAAATATTTTAAAACATGCCTGAAACATCTACAAATAAAAGGCTAGCGATCCTTAAAGGAATGCATGTCACCCGCCGCCTCGTTAATGCCAACATTTTAGACAGAGATCTGTTTATCTTGAAAAGGGAAGGAGCTGTGTCCAATTTGTTTGAAGCTTGAAATGGATGTTACTTCCAGCAGCAACTGATCAATTCGTGCTCAGAGTACGTGTTGTTAATGACTCTCAGCTACTACCACACACTTTAGATCAGTCTCTGCACAAACGACCACGTTGTAGCCATTTTTGTTTTGTTAAGACTGATTAGCCACGGTGGCCATATTGCCTTTTGATTGGCTCCTAAAGGTAATCAGTTCTAGATGTGTTTCTAGTTATCGTCTGAAAGTTTCTTTAAAATCTTTCTATGAGTTCTTGAGATATTTTGCTAACAGACAGCGTTGACTCCAACAGTTAACTGGCAACAGTTAAAGCAGATATTCTACGATCTATTAAGTCAAAGTCAAGTCAAAGTCAACTTTATTGTCAAAACTGCAATATGTACAGGACATACACAGGATTGAAATTGCATTTCTCTCAGTCCCTCGGTGCAACAGTAACCATCTAAACACTAAAACATTTAATAAACATAAGCATAAAATGAAATAATAAAAGTGTAATACTGTCCTGAGTTTTTGCATAGTAGTAGTATGAAAGTATGAAAAGTTACACCAACATTAAAACACTAAACATTTAATAAACATAAGCATAGAATGAAATAATAAAAAGTGTATTTTTACACTAAAGTATTAGTGCTTAAATTATATTTTAGGGACCAGTCTCAGCTACTATCACCCCAAATTTAAGCTTGATCTATATAAGATTCACTGAGTTATGATGATTTTTGTGTTTACTAAATTTGCTTAATTGTGGCGGCCAACTTGAATCAAGTTAGCTCTAAAGTCAATCAGCATAGCTGCATGTCCAATAACTGTTTGCTGAAAAGTTTATTAAAAACCGCCCAGTGGTTCTTGAGATATTTTGCTAACAGACAGTTACATCATCGCCTGCCTTTGACCGTAACCAGCAGCAGCAGAGCGACGCTGTAATTCAATTCATCGGGTGTTTATTTAATACCTGAGCAGAGCGTGAGGTCTAACTCGGTTTCGTCTGGAGGCCTCCTCAGGCCAGGTTTCCTGCATGTTCGGCTCCATTCATGGCGTCCAAATTAAAGACGTGAGAGTTGCTGGAAGCTCGGCGTGTTAATGGAGAGGCAGCCGGCGGACGGAGCGGGCCGGGCAGCAGATGAATCTGTATTCCCTGAATGCGTCTGGGGCTATAAATCGATAAATGCAAGCACAGCTCCTCTCCGCCTCCTCCTGTCTGTGCATGGCCGGAATAATAGAAAAATAATAATTAAATTTAAATCAGCAGATTAATTTGTTTTCCATCAGTCTCAGGAGAGACCCTGTTTTTCCCCCTCCTCCTGTTCTTCTGTGGCTCATTATACTTTCTAATCACGACAGAAAAAAGAAGAGAAAGTGCTTCTTTTAGACAGACATCTCCCTTCCCCCCGTCCCTTCCTTCCCTGTGGCGTGCTGCTTTCTCGCGTTGCAGTCTTTGTGCGGCACTTATTAATGTACAAATGGCCGAGCTACGGCGAACAGGGTGCCTCCACCTTCCACGCCAGCTCCGGCTGCTGACTGACCCCCCGTACCTGAGGGGACAGGTGTGAGCACAGGCCTCACCTTTACTTTGAAAGGCGCGTTCTGGAGGGTCAAACGCCAAATCAGATCTGCACGCTGGTTCTGATGACAGTGTTTTTACTGTCATGGACTTCAGAACCAGAACCGTTTTCACCATCGCTCCTACGTAAAGACGCAACAACGTTCATGTAAAACAGCAGCTAAAGGGCCATTATTTTACGCATGAGCTCAAAACGTTCGGCTCGCAGGAGCAGCGACTTTTGGTGTTTATAACTTTTACATTTTCCAAAATATTCAAATTTGTTTAAAAATAATGCACCGACAGAAGCATAAAGATATATTTTTTTAAACATTCTTTCATCATTTTCTATAAAATCTGCTTCGGCTATTTGATTTAGTTTTGTCTTCTTGCACTACTTGTAGCTTTTAGCTACTGCTTTTAGCTTGCTTTCTGTTTCTTCAGCTGTTGGCAAGCCTTTTTTATTTTTATTTTTTAGCTAAGCTTTTGCTACATTTAGTTTTAAGCTATCGATCTGCTACATTTAACAACTGTTTTGCTGCTTTTAGTTAACTTTCTGTTGTTTAGCTTATAGCTACCATTCTACTGATTTTAGTTGGCTTTTTCTTACATATACCTTTTGGTTACCTTTTTGTTATTTCAGCTGTTATCAACCCTTTTGTTACGTTTAGCTACCCTTTTGCTAATGTTAGCTTGTAGCTAAATCTTTGTTACTTTCAGGTGTTAGCAAGCTTTCCACTACTTTTAGCAAGCCAAGTGTTACTTTTTGCTATTAGCTACTATTCTGTTAGTTTTAGTTATTGTTCTGATACTTTTAGCTTGCTGTCTGTTGCTTGTAGCTTTTAGTTACTCTTTAGCTATTTTGGCTTGTCACATTTTGTTATTTGGGGCTTTTAACTAGGCTTTAACTACTGTACTTTTAGGTGCTAGCAAGCTTTCTACCACTTTTAGCTTTTAGTTACTCTTTAGCTATTTTGGCTTGTTACATTTTGTTATTTGGGGCTTTTAGCAAGGCTTTAGCTACTTTTAAGTGTTCGCAAGCTTTCTGCCACTTTTAGCTTTCATGTTACTATAGGCCCTTCTTTGTATTTTAGCACACATTTTGCTGTTTTTAGCTACCATTTTGCTACTTTTAGCTAGCATCTCATTCCTTTTACCTCAGTAGCTAGCCTTTTTGTTACTTTTAGCTTCCAATTTGGACCTTTTGGCTTTCAAGTAGCTTTAGCTCCTTTTAGTTTTTAGCTAGATGTTTTGAAAAAGTAGCAAAATAGTAGCTAAAGCTAAAAATTAAAATGAGCAAAAAGCAAAAGTCGTAAAACACTAACCATAAATTAAAATGAGCAGAACAACAGCTAAAAGCTAAGCTAAAGTAGCTTGTAAAGAGTACAGAAGGCAATTCAAAGTTTTCCAATTACATATTTATTTCAATGTGGAAAATAGTTTAAATAAAGTTCAGCATTTCAAAAAGTATCAATGTTATAAAAACCAAAAGTCACAGCTGTGATGTCGTGAACGAGCCGAACATTTTCATGCGTGACAGAAGAAAAAAAGCTAGAAGTAAAACTGTACTGTAGAAGCTACAAAGCTAAACGTTAGTTCAAACGCAGATGTAAATAAAGTTACCGGTATAGCTGTTTTTTTTTATTTTTTTTAATTATTTATTTTTAAGTTAGCTGTTAGAAATACGTTTATCTTTCCTCCGCTCACAGAAAGCGCTTTTATGTCACATATGGATTATTTAGAGGAGTGGTGGCGCAGAGGTTAGAAAAGGTGAGCCTGCGATCGGAAGGTCACTGGTTCAACTCCCCGGACCAACAACATCAAAATGTGGGTGGTGAAGGTGCAGCACCCACACCTGCCTCCACCCTCATTTGCCCCACTCTGGGCCTTTGAGCAAGGCCCTTAACCCCCACCATCTACTCCCCCGGGTGCTCTAGAAGGCAGCTCTCTGCTCCACACAGGGCTGTGGTAGCTCGGTGGTCTGTGGTTGCGTCAGGAAGGACATCCGGTGTAAAAACACTTAAGTCTTCATGTGAGTTAGTTCACTGTGGTGACTCCTGAAGAAGGGAGCAGCTGAAAGAAGATAAAAATGGATCATGTAAAAACTAAGGCCTTCATCGTCGCTGCAGCACCATAACGACGATGCTCAGAGGACCCCCCCGTGGCCCGCCGCCCCCGTGCGCTCCCCTTAATGAAGATTCTCCAGTGCAATTAAAAGCCTGAGCTTCTTGCTGCTTCTATGACAAATGTTCCTCACGGCCCGTCATCCTGCAACGAGAGGGCGGAGGCGATGGAGAAATCCACCGGGGGGGCGCCGGCTGCAGAGACAGAGATGGAGAGGACCGTCGTGGCGTGGGCTCTAACGAAGACCAACCCCCCCCACCATCTCAACAGGTAATGGAATCAGGGGCAGAGACGAAAGAAAATCAATGCACGAGGAATGTCAGAGAGGATAAAATGGCTTCAACTGCAGCAGAATAAAGGGCTCAGTGCCCCCCGCCATCGTAATCATTAAGGCTTCATCAAATGACATCGACAGCTTTTCTTTTAAGAGCTGAAATAAACATTTCTGCTCAAAGAGCTGCACATCCAGCATCACCAAAAGAAGAAGTTCAATAAAAGAGACAAACTCAAAGTTTTGGTTTGACCTTGACAAAGACGTGAGCCCTCAGAGTTTCTGTCAGGGATCACTCTCAGCTGCTCTGAGTCTGTAAAACTGACTGGTTTGTGGCCATTTTTGTGCTTTCCACGTGTGGCAGCCATCTTAATATGGGTTGATTCCACAAGTAAATCAGCCGAAGTTACACTTTTAAAGGTTCAGTGCAGTCTGTAACTTTTCTAACAATATTTTTTTAACATATTTCTTCACTCTGTCACTATCTACTGACAGACTGATGTTAGACAAAGTAATCTCTGAAAAAAACTATAGTCCCCTTGCTTCTCTATCAGCATTTATAAAAACACAGAGTGACCCGTCCTTAACCAGCCAATAAAAACAGAGCTTCTCACTTCTCACGCTCCTAACCCACGCCCCCCCCCCCGTCAGCCCGCAGCGGCCGCGGCACGTTCTCATTCAAAGAATTGCAAAGCGATGCAAAACTGTTTTGTATGTGACACAAATGTATTAAATTCCCCTTCTTCATCCCTTTTCTGGACTTTTTTTTTTTGCCAAAAGTCAAATAATCGCTTCCTCCTCGCTCCGCTCCCCCTCCGCTGACTGGAATGAATGAGGAAATGAATTTGTCACGAGCGAATTAAACTAGGGTTCAACGTGGCTGCCCGAGGCTCTGCAGATTTCCTGGTCTTCTGGTGTGCTGGACCAGCGCTCCATGGTTTTATTTTATTTTTTTAGAACGTTTTATTAACATATAAACACAGAATATGCAGCGGCTCCGAGAGGACATGCAGCGGAGGCGGAGCTGATCTCAAGTTCAGCAGACCATGGGGGGGCAGAGCCATATATGGCTCTGAGGGGGAGGGAGCAGAATGCTTTTCCCTGTTGAAAATATTTCTAAGTGCTGCGCTCTACAGAAAATTACATATAGCAGCTTTAATGATCACTTCCTGAGAGGTTTACTAAAATCTGTCCTATGGTTTATGAGGTATTTTGCTAACAGGCAGAGTTCGTAATGTTGAGATTTTAAGCAAACAACTTGAGCCATGTTTTAGAGCTCAGAGTATGTGTTAGGGATCACTCTCAGCTTCTCTGATGCCAACTTTTAGCTCAGTGTCTGTAAAACGGACTGGTTTGTAGCCATTTCTGTGTTTGCTGAAATTGATGAAACATTGCGTCCATCTTGAATTGGATTGCTGCCAAATGTAAAACAATCATAGAGGCGCTTTCAGTGATTACTTCCTGAAAGCTTAGTTACAATTTGTCCAGTGGTTTATGAGATATTTTGCTAACAAACAAAGATGGCACCAAACATTTATGCTAAAGTTTTGGGCATAGATCTTGAACTATGGTAAGAGCTCAGAGTGTGTTTTATGGATGACTCTCAGCGACCCTGATACCAGATTTTAGCTCAGTGTCTGTAAAACTGATCAGTGTGCAGCCATTTTGTGTTTGCTGAAATGTACTTTGTATTAAATTTGCAATCATCTTGAATTGATTCCAAATGTAAATCAGCTGTAGAGGCACTTTCGGTGATTACTGTACTTCCTGAAGGTTTTGTTCAAACCTGTCCAGTGGTTTACGAGATATTTTGCTAACAGACACACGGACGTGTGCTGGCGGTGCCACTTCCTGATGTTGTGACATTACAACCGGGCGGGGAGCAGCGCTCTTATTTACGATGGTTTGTAATGTTTATAAAGCGTTTGTGTAACTGTGCTTGTAAACCGGCGCTGCGCTCACAATGAAGCATTGTGAGTGATTTATGAGGAGGCCGAAAGCTAACAGTGGACAGTTTGTTAATCCGCTGTAATACCTGTTCAAATGAATACAACCAGTTGGCTCCAGTTCTGTGACCCATCCTGGTTATGGTGGGGGCGAGTGGGAACAGTTGCCCACTCCATCTGTGGAGACACCCCCTCCTCTCTGAGGGTGCTCCTGTGCCCCACCTCCCCTTGTTGTTTTCCAGTTGAATGAAATAATCTGCCCCCGTCTGGAGAGCCAGTCTGGGTCAGAGGGCCGGCGTTCGGCCCGTTGCTCTTTGTGTGCTCAGAAGAAGAGGTAAAGAACACAATCAGGCACAGATGGCTGTCCTCGCCGGGCCGGGTTCTGATCCCGTCCCCTGGAAGAGCCGACCCGCCTCACAAAGGCCACCTGATTTATCACAGATTGTTTGATTGCCAGTTTGTAGAAATGCATGAAGCCTGAACCTGCAGCCTTCACAACTTAAAGAGACGATTTTACAGCCGTTGCAGCTAAAGACCGTTCAGAGCCACAAACTTAACATAAAACTATCATGTTTGAAAAAAGTGTAATTTTTAATCTGCAGTTATAACAAACCAGTTGTGCTGAGTCGGCATTCACTCTGTCGTTTTCACAGCTTTTTATTTCATCTGACTACCGTACTTCTACACACTTTGTGCTGTTAGCTGGTCATGAAACTAAACATTCGGCTCCTTTAGCAGGTGGAGGCTATGACTTTGGGGTTGTGTGAACTTTTATCCTTTGTTTTTTTAAACTTTATTTAGATTTAATTTATGCACAGAAATACAGTAGTTATTTTCAAATCCTTCCAAAACTTTGTTTCTTTTAAAATCTGCTTCTGCAAACAGCCCTATTCCTTGTCTTCTTAGGCTACTGTTAGCTTGTACCACTGTTTTGTGTTTTGGGCACTTTTAGGATCTAGCTAAACTTTTTTTACTTTTAGCAGATCTTATGCTGCTTTTTGCTAATGTTTGGCTACTTTTAAATTCTTGCTGGCATTTCCCTATACGTTTATAGCTGTCCTTTTGTTAAAGTTACCTTTCAGCTATAGTACTTTTTGCTGTTTTTAGCTTTAACTTTCTTTTTCCTTTAGCTTTAGCTACATTTTAGTTTGGCCACTTTTAGCTTATATCTAGCTGTTTGCTATAAGTAGCTTATGTCAAAACTAGCTACTTTTAGCTTTAACTTTTCCTTTAGATATTGTAGCTTTTATCTAGCTGTTTACCACTTTTAGTTTATAACCTACCTTTTGCCACTTTTAGCCTAAAATTAATATTTTGTTACTCTCTTTTGGCTAACCTTTGACACTTTAGCTTGTTGGTAGCCTTTGGCTAATATTAGCAATCATTTCTTGTAGTATTTAGATTTTGTTTAGCTACGTTTAAGTTATAGCTACCAGTAATCATTTTTTTCTTTTACCTTTGATTTTCCTTTTTGTTACTTTATCTTTTAGCTAACCTTTTGTCACTTTGAATTTTCACTATCCTGTTTGCTGCATTAGATTTTTGTTTGTTTGTTTGTTTGTTTATTGTTTGCACAAAAAGAAACAACACACATAAAAGAAAAGTAAAAAAGAAAAAATGTGCAGGAGAGGTCATAAAAACCCTAATTGGGCTTACAAGCGCACCCCCCTTCTAAAAAAATAAGAAGAAAATAATAAAAGCTTTATAAACTTACATCTTACTTTAAACACACACAATTACATACCAAAGCAAAACATAATAGTTGATATTAAATACATTTAAATTGTCAAAAAAATATTAAAATGATAAATAAAAAAACTAATGTGTTAGAAAATCTATAATGTTTGTTGAAACTTTCTTTTAAATACAGATAATGTTGTACATGATTCACTTAATTGTTTTAAACTGTTCCACAGCACAACACCCTGATGCATGACTGAAAATTTAGCAACAGTGGTTCTACAGAAGGGGATATGTAAATCATACCTCCTTCTTGTAGAGTATGAATAATAATAAGAATTAAACTCAAAGAAATTATGAAAATATTTAGGTAAAGAAAGTGGAATACAGTACATATAACTTTATACATCAGGATTCCTGCGCTGACAGAAAGAGGAAATCACGAGCGAATTACATGTCCAACGTTGCTTCGTGAACCTCTGCTGATTTCTGCTGGTTTTTGTGTTGTTGGACAAGTGCTCCATGGTTTTATAATATTTTTAAAAGGTTTTATTAACATATAATCACAGAACTTTGCAGCGCAGACAGGACATGTAGTGGAGGCGGAGCATTCCAAACCTGCACTGACAGAAAGAGGAAGTCACGAGCGAATTGAATCATGTCCAACGTTGCTTCGTGAAGCTCTGATGATTTCTGCTGGGTTTTGTGTTGTTGGACAAGTGCTCTATGGTTTTATTATATTTTTAAAAGGTTTTTATAACATATAATCACAGAATATTGAAGCGCTCCGAGCAGACACACAGCAGGGGGCGGAGCAGAACTAAAATTCAGCAGAAGCACGGACTGTGGCTCCCCCTCTGAGCCATATATAGCTCTGAGGGGGAGGTAGCAGAATGCTTTTCTGCGCTGAAAATATTTCTAAGTCCCAGAGTGTTCAAGAAATCGCATACCCCAGCTTTAATATTTATTCACATCATAGATTGTAAGAATTTCAATTTTTTTTTAAGAGAGGTGTGGATGGAGCTAAATACGGAGAGTTAGTGACAATTCTTACAAAAGACTTGAAGTTTATGAATTGACTGCAAGTAAGAAGGATAGGTACTAGCCCAAATTAAATTACAGTAAGAAATATGGGGATAAATTAAACTATTGTACAAAGTCAATAAAGTACTACTTGTTTTTAAATATGGTTTTACCTGTTTTACAATACCTAAAGATTTAGAAATCTTCTTATACACCGATTCACTGTGATTCTTAAAACAAAGTTTCTCATCAATATTGACACCTAAAAACTTTGTTGATGAAACATTAGAAAGTAAATTGTTATTAATATTAAAAAAAAATTCTGGATTGTAATTTTTATTCTTATCCTTAAATGAGATGAAATTTGATTTTTTTAACATTAAGTGATAGTCTATTTAACTGAAACCACTGAGCAAATTTAATGAGCCCATAATTTGCCTTATCAATAAGTGAGTCAAATTTACCATCAGCAACAAAAAGATTGGTATCATCAGCAAATAAGATAGGTGTCAAAACACTAGATGCTTTTGGTAGATCATTAATATATATGAGAAACAATAATGGACCCAAAATGGATCCTTGTGGAACTCCACATTTTAGGACATCCCGCTATGACAATTTACCATTAAAAATTACAATTTGCTCTCTGTTCTGCAAATAATTTTCAACCCAGTTCAGAACCTTATTTTTAAAACCATAACAAGACATTTTTGATATTAAGATTTCATCATCCACAGTGTCAAAAGCTTTTGATAAGTCCAGGAAAATTCCTAGACTATATTAATTTTTCTCAAAAGCAGTTGAAATCTTTTCTCTAAGATGCAAGAGAGCCATATACTGTATGTAGAACAATTCTTTCTAAATGGTAAATGGAGCTTATTTATATAGCGCTTTCCAGCCCCCAATGAGGGGCCCCAAAGCGCTTTACAATACCAACCATCCACCCATTCATACACCGGTAGCGGCAGACTGCCATGCAAGGCGCTTTCCAGTCCTACCGGGATCAACTCAGGGTTAAGTGTCTTGCCCAGGGACACAACGACACATGGTGTGGGGAACCGGGATTCGAACCTCCAACCTTCCGATCGGGGGACGACTGCCATTACCACTACGCCACGGCCGCCCTGAAGCTTATACAA
>JBBPBX010070959.1:0-18448 GCA_038048925.1 Garcialebias charrua | reverse complement strand
AAGTAATTGTTGTAATTTATGAACATACATCCTGAATTTATGTACATACATCCTGATTTGATTTATCTGTTTCTGTGCTGTAAGAGTTATGTTCTATTATTGCTTTTTTTATCTGTATAAATAATTAAAATATTTAATAAACTTAATATAAAAAATAAGAGTGGGGCATTTATAACTGGGCATATTTTGAAAAATACACCAATTAAAAAGGGACCTTCTTAGTGATTCCGTGTAAGAGAGATAAACTTACCCATATCTGCTTTGCAGAAAACCTGCTCAGGTGTAATGTTGATACAGGTGCAGGCTTCTGCCCCATCTTGCACTCGCCAAAGAAAGAGGATGGCCAGAGAGAAGAAACACGTTTTCATCATCAGAGTCATCTTTGGATGCTGAAGTAGGAGCCAGCTGTCAAAATGTGATGCACAGCTTGCACTTCCTTGGATCTGTTCTCCTCTCAAATGAAAGGTGGCTTTTATCCTGTCAAATAGCATCAGGCCACGCCCCCTTTTACTCATCAGGCTGGGATGTCAGGGCCTTCCAAATTTTCATAGGCAACAGCAAACTATCACTTTGTCTGATATATGAAGGAAATAACAATTGGTTTTAGTTTGGAACACCATCAGATGCAGCAGGCAGGTCAGCAGTCTGCTTCACTTTCACCTCACCTTTAATCAGACACATTAATACAGACAGCATAGTGTTAACACGCGGTTGAGAGCAGAAAAGTGTTTCTGTAGCTTAGATTTTGAAGGCTTACTTGTGCTACAAAGGTAAAATAACAAGAGTTTCATCAAATACAAATAATATGTGATTCACATTTCTAGTGCAGACATACGAGTAAGGCAGTCAAGAGTCTGACCAGCATATCTAAGATATCCCCGTTGCCTGTAGGCTCCTCATTCAGTCTGCCTCTGGATATGGATGGCAACTTGCAAACCAACCACTTTTACATTTTGAGAATAGCTGTTCAGGTGGAACTCAAATTCTGACCAGTCACCCCTCTAGATGTTTTTGTAAATTCCAGTTCAGTCATTACCGTTAAGGGAACAAAGACTGGTTGCACTATAAGGGACTAATGACCCTTCTAAAGCCCAAATACCTGCATTGACAATGTGTCCAAACAAGGCAGGTGTGTCCATTTAACACAAAACATTGCACAGTCACATTGCAGATAGTATTGTTTAAAAAGGGAGGGGAGAGATTACCCTTCAAAAGCAGTTACTGGTAGTTAGTATCACGGTATGGAGTTGTTGCACCCAGAATGCAGGAAGGACTTGAGGCTTGAAAAAACAAATATTGCCTATGTGTTAAATAAAAAAATACTGACAAGGCATCCAAAAATTGCTACAAAACATAGAACAAACCAAGACTTATTACTGGAAACTCAGAGAAACATTCCCAGGTTACTGTTAAGACACTTAAAATGCTTAATGCTGACATCAAACAAACTAAGGAATATAAAGAAAAAAAGTCAGAGTCAGAGTCAGAGTCAGAGAGAGAGTATTTATTGTCATTTGCACCGCATGTAGTACATGTGATGAAAACGAGATTATGTACACAGGGTCCCAGTTACATCCAACAACAAATGCAAGAGAAAAACAATAATAACATCTAGGATTAACTAAGAGAGACATCAGCTAGTAATACACTAAGCCCTAATGTAGTAGAAAAACATCATTATAAACAGCAGCACGAACATGAGTCATTATGAGCAGATGGTCACAGATGAACGCAGCAACAAGAAACAGATCAGTATCAACATGATGTGACATTTTGCAGTGTTTATTCTTATTATTTATTTATTCATGAGTCTGACAGCCTCAGGGTAGAAGCTGTTCCTCAGTCTAGTGGTTCTACATTTGATGCTCCTCAACCTCCGTCCCGAGGGGAGTGGTGCAAAGAGTGAGTGTGCTGGGTGAGTGAGGTCTTTCATGATGCAGGTGGCTCTTTTTCTGCATCTGGAGGTGTAAATGTCTGTGATGGTGGGGAGACTGACTCCCACAGACTTCTGTGCAGCCTTCACCACTCTCTGTAGAGCTTTCCTCTCTGCAACTGTGCAGCCTCCATGCCACACATTGATGCTGGAGCACAGGATGCTCTCCACTGCACACCTGTAGAAGGAGTTGAGGACTGAGAAAAAAAAAGGCACTAGTGAAACCAAATTTATAAACACCTGTTCTAGGGAAAAGCAGGAACAGGTGTTTGACCAGGTGGAGCAGACACAAGAAAACACTGGGGGAGCTAGACAGAGAAAATCAATTTACACTGCAATGTCCTCCCGTTGCTGAGATATTTGAATAGTTAATGCTTATAGTTTGAGATGAGAGTTTATCTGGACCAGAGCTGAACAAGGAATGCAAGTAAACCTTAATGTTTTGGGGAAAATATTTAAGTGGGTAGGAGTTACTGTGTACAAGAACAGTTCCCTTATCAGTCAGTTCACTGCGGTGCAACAAATGACTATGGGAATTGCGCCACCGCACGGTTCACCTGAAGCAATACAATCACGCCTTTTAAGGCAAGTAAACATCAGCGTTAGCAAGGAGGCTCCGCCCTCCTTGCATAAAAGACGATGACGCGGAACGTACGTCCTCTTTGTGCACTTCAGCTCGCTTCACACCTGAAATTTTCAGGACCTGCCTCACGTGACTGAACTGCTCACCTGGAGGTGAGCTTGCTCCCTGCACAGAGCGTCACAGAGGACTTCCCTGCGAGCAGTCTATTTAGCGGACGCTAACCTAGTGTCGTCAACTTATTTTCTTTTTAAGTCTTTTTTCCACTGTTTCGCCACCCAGTTAGCGGGATGCTAACTGCGCCACACACCTACCTGCTAGCTAACGGAGCTAACAGGCTAGCACCACGAACAACACAGCGAGAGGATTTCTTAACCACGTTTAGCTGGTACTAACTGGTTTTTACTCGACGTCTCTTCTCGGCCATCGCTCCTGAGAAAGGCAAGAGAAAGTAGAAGAACTCCAACAAGGCAAGCAGACCAGCCGGCCCTGCCCCAGCGAATGTAGCTCTCGGCGGCGGACATCCACGAGCAGGGGCACAACTACATATTTTTGAGGTGGATGCGAAAACATCAACGGCGCCCCCCCCCCCCCCGCTCCTTTTACCTGCCGCCTCATACAGCTTTCCTCCCTTAGTCATACACTTAGAAAATACAGTAGCAATATTACAGATTTTTTTACGTTACATATTATATCAGGTGATCATTTCAATCATAAACAAATAAGAAGATTAATAAAGTACAACTATATAACAGTAGTGGTAATCAGTGCTCAACATTTTATTTCTCTCCATCCTCGCAGCTGAATAATATTAATTTTGTGTTAAGTAGGTTTAAAAATACAGCAGTCAAACCACAATAGAAATAAAACTTTAATTTAAATGATCTCCTTGTTGGATAACAGTTACTGACTGGACATTTCATCTGATCTGACTTACCAGATACATCACAACACACACCACTGTAGTGATATTAAATAAGACATTTAAACTCAAGTGTCCCTCTGCCAAAAAGGTTGGTAACATGGGTCACCAACCTTTTTGAGTCTAAGGGATATAGTGACACTGAGGACTAATTTGTCTGATACACACATAAACTACAACTCATCTTTAATTAAAGAATCAATAATAAATGTACATATGAGTGAATAAATTGCAGCACTGCATTGGAACATAGCTGGGAACTGCCACCACAACAGTTTATCTTTCCTGTGTTAATATTTCCTGAGTTTTATTTAGGTCATTCTTATGGTGTGGTTACACCGAACAGCTTTTCAACCTCCAAAAAGCTCGTCACACACGCAAGTGGACGCACTTGTGAATGCAACGTGTCCAAACCTGAACGCCAGAACGCGAAACAGCTGCTAGGTGTATGGGAGAAGCTTACCGGTATACAGAGTCCTGTGCACAGAGTCCTGCGCACTCCGCCAGTCGAGGAGCTTTTTATTTCCGTCTCTGTGGAGCAGACTTGACTGGTCGTGAAGGACTTGTCGCGAACACACAGCTACAATGAGTTTCTCTTCCATAGTACACGACCTCGCGGGTCTTTTCTGTGTCCCACAAACAATACGTCACATAGTGCGCGCGCACCCTCGTTTCCGCGTCACATAGGGACTCTCCCCCTCTCTTCTCCTCCTCTCTTCTCCCCCCGACTCTCCCTGATTGGTTGACACACCAACCAATCAGGGAGAGTTGAGCAGCGTTTGAAAGTTTGAACGGCGAAATCTTCACCATGTTGAATGCGAGGTTTGGAGACTGAAGCCGGTTCACGTGCACGGAAAAACGCTTCCCAGCACGCTCAACACGCACGCGACCTGACGCCAGACGCCAAGACGTGGCTGGAAGTGCGTCCACCATTGACTTTACATGTAAACTGGACGCTCCTGCTGCTGAAAAGCTGCTCGGTGTGACTACACCATTACACTTGGATGTGTGTGTGACATGTATCAAATATTCATAAAAATATTAAACAAATCACATCTATAGGGGAGGCAACAGTTATTTAACAGCCAAATATGGGACAATTCCTATTAGGCTAGCTTTAGCTACCCTGAATATTTTACAACCCTCCTGTCTTGCTCATACACTGACTGTACTTACCTTATCTTTCTTTATCTTATTTTTTAACCACATTGAAAGGCTTTTTTTCATCCTGCCAACAACTTCCTTCTCCCTTTTTCTGTTTTGCGCCCTGGATCGTTTTTTTTCTTTTTCTGCCACTCCAAAGTCAAGTGCACGAGTGAAAAAATAAATAAATAAATAACGTGCCTGTGTGCGTTCTCTTAGGGGCGCGTGTTCACAGCCACCTGTGTGTGAAGGGAGAGCAATAGGAGGAGGGAGGTGAGGGAGCGGGGGGGGGCTAATCAGTGCTGTTCCCCTGTTATTGTCATTTCATGCAGTTAAAGAAAATGCCTGCTAGAAAAACATTTTTTCTAGAGATGGTTTTGGCGCCCCCTTTAGTGTAACGCCCCTATGCCTTGCATAACCTGCATAGTGGCTATGTGCGCCACTGTCCACGAGGCCTGTCCGATTTGCCTAGGAATGGTCCACGCGAAGACGGCCTTGGACTCCCCAGAATTGTGCCCCCACTGCAACCAGCTGCGTGAGGTAGTGTGAAGGAAGCGCGTGGACTTCGTGGCCAAGGCCATGGGCAGCTCAACCGTGGCTCAAGAACCGCTCCTCTTTGAGACCCTCAAGGCTGAGTTAGACTCGCGCTTTGGTCCGCAGGCTGGAGCGCGTGCGTTGCACGTGCACTGTGCCGTGCGGCGAAATGCGTTTACAGTGTCGCCTCTGTGTTTATAGTTGTCCCACGGCGGCGCATGGCAAAGTGCTGTTCTTTTACGGACCAGCAGGAGGCAGTACCCTCTAAAACCTGTGCATATGTTGCAAGAAAGGTGTAGAAGAAGAAATCTACCGTAGAAGAAGAACTGTTTGACGTCACACAACAAAAACAAATAGCTTTCTGCTCGCGTGCTGAACTGTTGTCTTTATTTGCGGTTTTAATGCATGGAGTCAGCGGAGGAGAAAGCGATCACGTGACTTTTGGCGAAAAAACAAAAGAAAAGTCCGACTCCAGATCAGGAATGAAGGATAATTTAATACATTTTGTGTCACAAAACATTCCTCCATGCGTCGCGACTCCGTCTCCACGACCACAGCGGCGCAAACAGCTGCAGGCTCCGGCGTGAAGAGGGTGAAGGCTGTCGGTGAGGACCTGTCAATCAAATCGTAGCGCCCACCGCGCGCGCGCAGGGCTTGCGGAGTTTCAAAAATTCAGAGGTGCACGGCACGCGCTAATCCCCTGCGCGGGGCCAACGCGCAGGGGCGGGGACTGTGAAATTGCGTCACTTTTGGAGCGCGCACCTTCGCGCGCTGCGCGACACGTCAAGTATGAATCTAGCTTCAGGCCTACAGTGGAGCTGGAGGCGGACGAGATGGAGGACAGCGGCACCTTGGACTAGGGCAACAAGATGGACATTGCAGCCCCCGTGGGGGACACCATGGCAGATTTCGACACGAGGGACATGTTAAGGGCTGACGAACTGTTGCTTACAGCCTCTGGCGAACTGTCAGACGACGAGCAGACAATGAGGAGGAAGGGGAAGACGAAGACTTCTCCCAGAACCCTGCGGCAGGTCAACCAGAGGCAGACGGGTCCACCCCCGCTCTGATCGAGCTGTGTCGCAGAGCTACGGAGGCTTTGAACATAACTTGGCCCGAACCCCCACCTCGACAACAGGTGACGAGGCTGGCGGGGAACTACTTTTTTGCCAAACAACAGTCGGCCACGAGGCACAGGATGCCCATCTTCCCTGACTTCCACACAGAGCTAACAAGCCCCCCTGACACTGCCTCTCTAACAGTTTCTGGACTTCGAGGGCATGGAGGCGGCTGGCATGGCTCATATTCCCTAGATGGACGAGATTTTGGCGGCGCATTTGGCCCCCAGAACGTCAGGCTCCAAGCCTACACTGCCCAGCAAAGCCTGCCGTGTTTCAGCTCTCCAGCTGGAGAAGAGCTACGGCGCTCAGGCCCTCGTGGCCCGCGCCATGAATGCAGTAGCGATGCTACTGGCCTACCAGGCCAAGAAACTGCAGGAGCTCCAACAGACCACCAACAAGAAAAAGGCGGCCGAGGTCCTAGACGAAACCTGCAAGGCGGCAGGCTTCATCCTTCGCCTCACCGGTACAGCAGCCATCACCCAAGGGAAATGTATGTTTGAGACCGTAATTGTTCAATGTAATTTGTGGTTGACACTCACTGACCTCCCAGAGGGCCAGCGCTCCTCGTTCCTCCACCATCCCATTGAGCCCTCAGGACTGTTTGGCGGGGCCTTGGAGAGGATCCAGAGCAGACTGGATCAGAGGAGGAAACAGGAGGAGGCCCTGCATGAAGGTATGTCCAGAAAACATTTTGTGCAGCCCAGAAACTCGAGTGGACTGAGGTCCACAGCAGCGGCATCACTCCCTCACTCGACGCCCGACGCATAAGAGACCGATGCTCGATGGGGAACAACGGTCGAAACCCGCCTCAGAACAGCATGGACACCCTTCTCAGGCGGGCCAAGCTTGGTCAAAGCACAGGTTCATTCCATGTCAAGCGGGCCAACCCAGAACTTCCTCCGTGGGCCGTGACAGAAAGCAGAAGCCAGCCTGAGCCAGAGTTGCTTCTCCACCTTTTCAGGTGTCTCTACCCAGAGGGAAAAAGGAGAGCCAAACTTTTATCACCAGTAAATGTGCTAAAGAAACCACAACTAACTTTCCCAGAATGTTTAAACACACAAGATCACTCAAATGTTGCTCTAATAAAGATAAATTGTTGTTTGCACACAAAAGTCTCAAAATGTCCAAAATGTTCTGTCCCGACTCAGCATTAAAGGGAAAACCCTACCATTTTTTAATGCAAAATGTGTCAATAAAGAGCAAGGGGAGCCGGGGCACACAGCCAACCAACCCCCCTCTAATAAGACACTATCAGTCAGGGGGCCCAATGAGCCCGTGCGGGAGGACAGAGGTCTCTCTATCACAGGCAGACTCTACCTCCCGCGGAGGGCCGGAGGTATCCTCAGTCAAACAGGTTGGGAGGGGCCGCTCACTCACCCCCACTCCACCTGAAACATGTAAATCCCACAATAAGCATGCCCTCTAGACTCGCTACACAGGCAGAAGCCTGGGTTACGTGCAGCCCGTGTCACTGGGTCATGACGACCATAACACGGTTACAGGCTGCAATTCTCCAAACTCCCACCACCCTTCTCCAGGGTGATTACGTCAACAATATCACAGGTTCACGCACCTGTTCTGAGAAAGGAAATTTGCTCAATGTTGCAGAAAAATGCAGTCAGAGCTGTCCCTGCTCACAAGGTAAACAAAGGTTACTTTAGCATATACTTTTCTGCATATGCCACTTTTGCCTCTATACCAACATCAACTACTACCTCATACATATACTGTGTACATTAACTCATATGCTGCTTTGCCACTCTTTGCAAATGTCAATGCTAGAACCTTCAGTTTATTTTATAGATATACTTTTTATACTTTTTTATACTACTATGCAAAAACTCAGGACAGTATTACACTTTTATTATTTCATTTTATGCTTATGTTCATTAAATGTTTAGTGTTTTAGTGTTGGTGTAAATTTTCATACTTTTATACTACTATGCAAAAACTCAGGACAGTGTTACACTTTTACTATTTTATGCTTATGTTTATTAAATGTTTCAGTGTTTTAGTGTTTAAATGGTTACTGTTGCACCGAGGGACTGAGAGAAACGCAATTTCAATCCTGTGTATGTCCTGTACATATTGCAGTTCTGACAATAAAGTTGACTTTGACTTTTGACTTTGACAAGTACTTTGTTGTTCCAAAACGACATGGGGACCTGAGGCCGATTCTGGATCTGAGGAAATTGAACAGACGGCTTCACTCTTACAAATTCAAAATGTTGACGTTAAAACAAGTAGTTCACTCGGTTCGTCCGAGAGATTACTTCTGTACAATGGATTTGAAAGATTGATATTTCCAGATCAGCATTTTGCGCAACCACAGAAAATTCCTACACTTTACGTTCGAGGACGCCACATACAAATTCCAGGTCCTCCCTTTCGGGCTTTCAACCGCCCCGAGGACGTTCACAAAATGCCTGGAAGCGGGGTGTTGAATTATCTGGATGACTTATTGATCTTAACAGACTCCAAGGTCCAAGCAAGATCTTACACGGACCGAGTAATGTTACACCTAAAATCCCTAGGTTTTGTCATAAACTCAGAGAAAAGCAGTTTGTCTCCGTCCCAGATTACTATTTTTCTGGGATTGGAGATGAACTCCGTCCTATGCAGGGCGAGGCTCTCAGAGAAATATGTTTCAGACCTTCATCTCTGCCTAGCGCTTTTCCAGCTAGACAAGACTGTATCTCTCAGGCTCTGCCGGCATTTACTGGGCCTCATGGCGACAGCAATTGTTTGCATTCCTTTGGCTCTGTTATATATGTGTCCTGTTCAGATGTGGCTGCACAAACAGCTACATTCCGTACCCTCGCAACAGACAAGGGGTTGAAAATCGGCTCAGAGTGCATGTAGGCCCTGAGGCCGTGGAGGAACACCACAGTGTTGAGCAGAGGTGTCCCACTGGGCAGAGTATTGTCTCGGGTCCTGGTGACGACTGACAGATCAATGACGGGGTGGGAGGACCTTTGCAGAAGCCAGCACGTCCAAGGTGTCTGGACCCTGCAGGAGGTCCGGCTCCACATAAATTACTTGGAGCTCTCAGCAGTATTCCTCTCACTGAAACACTTTTACAGGAAAGGCCTGAACAAACACCAACACGTCCTGATAAGATCAGACAACAGGTGTACAGTGGCTCACATCAACAGGGAGGGGGGGACTCGGTCTCCATCCCTCCTGGTGCTAACCTAAAAACTGCTGACGTGGTGTAGCTCACGGGTCCTGTCACTGAGAGCAACTCACGTGCCAGGGAAGCTAAACTACGGGGCCGACGCCCTCTCAAGAGGAGCCCCCTCCCCTCCGAATGGCGCCTGCACCCACGTATTGTGGACCAGATCTGGGCACAGTACGGGAGGGCAGATATAGATCTTTATGCTTGCAGCAGCAATGCCCATTGTGTCCTGTTTCATTCCATACTGGACATCAACGCACTGTTGGGAATGGATACGCTAGCATACAAGTGGCCGGCGGGGAGACATTATTATGCGTCCCCCCCGTCCGTTTGATCCAAGCAACGCTGGAGCGTGTACGCATATGGGCCCTCTCTCTGATACTAGTAGCACCCAAATGGCCAAAGAAAGCCTGGTTTGCAGAAGTGATTTCACTCCTGGCAGGAATACCATGGCAGCCCCCCCTCTCCCCCCCCACATGGACCTGCTGACCCAGGCCCATGGGCAGATTTTGCATCCACGCCCAGACCTATGGCAGCTTTGGGTCTGGCCGCTGAGAGGGACCGGCTGATGGCTTCCGCTCTGCCCAGTAATGTGATAAACACAATAGAGGGGTCACGGTCGGGGTCTACTCTGACTCTCTACGTACGCAAGTGGCATATTTTTTAGATCTGGTGTCTAGAAAGGAATATCACTCCATATTCCTGTAACTTAGCTCAGCTTCTCACTTTTCTGCAGGACCTGCTAGAGAAGGGCCGCTCCTTTTCCACAATAAAGGTCTTCCTGTCTGCCATCTCGGCATGCCACGAGGGGTGGGGAGGTAAATAACCTGGTGCCCATCCTCTCATGATATGTTTCATGAAAGGCGTGCTGAGGAAGAGGCCCCCAAGTAGGATTTTGGCCCCTCAGTGGGACCTGCCTCTCGTGCTGGACGCACTCTATGAACCACCATTTGAGTCCCTTCAGAGCATTAAGATAGATTTATTATCTTATAAGACCGCATTGCTCTTAGCTCTGTGCTCAGCAAAACGTGTGGGTGATCTCCACGCATTATCTGTGCATCTAATGTGCACCCAATTTACCCCAGATGGGTCAAAGGTCACCTTGCGTCCAAACTTTGCATATGTGCCAAAGGTCCCAACTTTAAATTTCAAAAGTCTGGGCTTTGAATTGTCAACTTTTCCTCCTCCCCCTGTTCTGACTACAGAACAGAGGCGGCTGAACGCGCTCTGCCCTGTTTGGGCCCTGAGCGTCTACATGGAGAGAACTAGCAGTTGGTGCAAAACAAACCAATTGTTCATATGCTTTGCTAAACCTGCTGTAGGCAAGGCCCTGTCTAAGCAGCGCCTCTCCCACTGGGTGACAGAGGCCATTTCCAGGGCGTACAACAGCAAAGGTCAGCAGGTACCCAGTGGGGTACATGCTCACTCAACTTGAGGCTTAGCCACTTCCTGGGCCTTATTTAGAGGTGTTTCGGTAGCAGATATCTGTTCAGCTTCAAACTGGTCATCTCCAAACACGTTTGTAAAACACTACACCTAGACGTCACAGCATGTGACGTAACTCAAGCTGTTCTCTCTACCACAGAGAATTGAATGGCTAACACCTGTAGTTAAGGCAAAAGTTCTCGTAAGCATGCATTTCCAGGACGTGATTTTATGTTCCCATAGTCATTTGTTGCACTGCAGTGAACTGACTGATAAGGGAACTGGAGGTTATGCACCATAACCCATGTTCCCTGAAGGAAGGGAACAAGGTGCAACACATGTTTGCGCCTCCAATGCCAAAGCTCGGTGAAGTACATGTAGAGGATGTACGTTGCGCGTCATTATCTTTTATGCAAGGAGGGCGGAGCCTCCTTGCTAATGCTGATGCTTACTTCCCTTAAAAGGCGTGATTGTATTGCTTCAGGTGAACTACGCGGTGGCGCAATTCCCATAGTCATTTGTTGCCCTTGTTCCCTTCCTTCAGGGAACATGGGTTATGGTGCATAACCTCCAATTTTTTTGTTGTTGTTGTTTTTTTACTGAAGCAACGCAGAATGATGGATCCTGGCGAGTGGAGGGAATAATCCTATCCACCTTATTCCTACGCCCCATGATGCTTTGCGCGAATTATGTGAACGACTTCCGCCGAAAGTCAGAACCGGCACTTTTGTTACACGCTAGCAACGCGCTAACCGGTTTTCGTCAGAGGTTTTAGGTCATAAAATATGTGGGAACACAAACTATCACAACTCAAATGTAGAGATATTGTTTTACCGCTACCTACAGCTGTTGAGGGGTGGGAGGACGACTTGAAGAAGTGGCCGAAAATAACGTACACTAGCATGTTTAGCTACTAGCATACTTAGCTACTTTGACAGTTGCTTCAGATGGCGAAGCGATGAGCAATCTGAAAAGCTCTGAAGCTTATTAGTATCTTCACATTAACAAGGTTGGTCCTGTTATGTTAAGAGAGGTGGGACACTTTATTTAAACAAACATAAAGCCCAGTCTAAGCATTAAAACTCCACATCACCAGGTCCAGCTAACAATGATGTTGCTTTGGACTTTTGAGCTGCAAGATGTTTATCTGGACACCAACTGAGCACCTGGAGCTTGACATTTCTTTTGACAAAGACTTTACTGATTCACAAATGAAGCACCTTGAGAACTTTTAATAAAATACAGTAAATGAAAACAAATAATGAAATAGACAGGAAACGATCTTTAAAAACTTGATAATGACAAAAGTGACATTTAGATAGAAACAGTAGTTTAATCCAAAATTAACTGATATAGTGCACACAAAAACCTAACCTTGTAAGAAGGTTAACAGTCAACTATTGTACATAACAAATTAATCATTTTAGCAAATACTTTTCTTTTGTTTCTTCCGGCACTCGGCAAGGCAGGTCGCATATCTTTCTGCTCTTCCCTCCCTAAGTTTTTCCTACTCCCTGCTTGCTTTTCGTCTCGTCTGTGACCCTTCAGCGCTCACTCGAACCAATATGGAATTAATCAATTGGGCTGTTTCTTCAATGGATAAGATTTTTTCCACGAAGCGGACCGTGCCAGGAGAAGCTGTCTGTCCCTCCGACACACACGCGGCTGGATACGTGCTGGACTCGTGGGGTCAGTGGCAGCCCATGTGTCTGTCCGTTCTGAGTGTGGAGGACGTGGAGGATTTGTGGATTATTGGATTATTGGTAGCAACTGCTCTGTTTTTTGGCGTAAGCGGAGTTGTTTGTTATCGGAAGCTGAGGGAGGCTTCGGCGGCTATCAGAGCGCTGTCGGCACTGCCTGATCAGCAAAATTCTCTGAACCGGGCCGTGAGCTCCTCATCCCAGCTGCTGTATGAGCTCAATCGCACGATTGGTGCAGTGGTGGACCACCGTGCACCTGCTGTCCGTTTTGGGACTTGTTTGCAGCCACCCCGGATCGATCAAGGGACAGGTGGAAGTTCATGAAGCGGGGCAGAGCAGAACCACATATTTGGATTTCTTTCGGCCATGAAACAGCACCCACAGACTTGGAGGCGGCAGTGGAAAAGAACACTGTGGTCTATTTGGATAACAAACAAGAACATTATCTGGCTTCTGCACATGTCCTTGAAAAGCGGGCTGTGGGAATCCATTCTCCCAGAGTGAGGAGCTGAAGAGCCCCCCCCCCCTCCCCCTCCCCAGAGATTTCTGTGAAGCTTCAGATAACACCCAGCTGCACATCTGCTGAACTTTGTGCTTGTCTGAAATTAATCATAGACCCAATCTCCTTGCCTGCCGTATTTCCTTTGTTATTGTAACTAAATGTGCTCTGATATGGTTTTTACTGAATCACGCGGTGTCTTGAAGACAAAATGTGATTCATCTTTTTTTAATATCAATGCTGTGAATCCCAGTGTTTCTGCCTGTTTTTCCTGCTTTTGACCTTCATCTGGGGACAGATTGGGCCTGGCCGCGCTAAGAGCATATCATGTGTTGAATAAACATGTCGTGTGTTGATAAAACATATCGTGTGTTGATAAAACATGTTATGTGCTTCGTTTTGCTGCAGCTTTTGCACTCATTCTCTCTTCTGGATGCTGCAACTACATTTTTACGTTGTAATTGGTGAAAATTGATGCAATGTTAATAAACCTTCTTGATTCTAATGTAATATAGTTAACATTGCATCCTTTAAAAAACATGTTAAGAGTTGTGTTACGTTTACAGTAAGTACACCAGTACTGTACATGTTTGAGAAAAATGTTTACATTTAATGTCTTCTCACTTGAAATAAGCTGGCATCCTTTGCGTGTGAATGCTGGAATGATTACATTGACACCATAGCTCTTGCAGCAGGTCCCTCACTGTGAAACCACGATCACCCATCACCTCATCTCCAGCACGCAGATAGTCCAGAAACCCAGAGTTCTGTGTTATATACCTGTCACTGCATTTACCACCATAAGCATCTGAAATAAACATGATTATTCCAGAGGGAGAAACAGCCAATAAATATTTCACAGTGTTATTTGCATGTATGATTCACTTCTGGAGTCCAAGTTTTTAGCTTTCTGCAAAACATGTTGCTTTAATTGTTTCACGGGGCAACCATAGAATAAGGTTGTTGGTTTGTTCTGACATTATGTCAATCCACATTCCAACAGTCATGCTGCATGTGACTGGTGGTGTTGAGCAGCTCCACACTCTCATCAAGCCCATCTGAAAGTAAAAGTACATTATACAAACATTAGGGTTCATTTATGAACACACACACACACCAAATATATATATATATATATATATATATATATATATATATATAAACACACACCTATATTATATATATATATATAGATAGATATGTATAAATAAACGCACACACAGCATACATATATAGGTGCGTGTGTTTATTTGCCAGTTATGAACGAAAATATTAGTATAATTTAATTACTGACTACATAAAATCATAACACTAAAAGCTGTCTCTTAAATCATACCTGGTGTTCTCGATCCTCTGGAGGATACTGTGACTTTTTTCAGGTGGTTTCTCGTAGCCCAGCCACAAAGAAGGATGCGGGTTTTTCTTATCGGAGCATGTTCAACACACACTAGTTGCAGCCACAAATTCAGCTTCGTCTGATTATTCGTACAGCCATGAACAGCGCAACAGGTACCCGAGCTCCTCAAGACATCTTCGTGACAATATTAGCTCAAAATAACAGAAAACAGAACTTCTACGATGCGCGCAGATTAGCAAGCAAACAACGAGGAGCCAATGCAAAAATTCTACTTCCGGGGTCAAACGGAAGTACGACACATTATCGCTTCTACAATGACACCCAAGAATAAGGTGGATAAAGGTGGAGCCTGGGCATGACAAATGGTGGCCTTAGCCCCATAGCTTAATCTTTCTCCACCCTATTCATTTGAGGGAACCAGACAAGGCAGGTGTGTTCTATTACACAGTCATATTGCAGATAGTTTTGTTTAAGAAGGGAAAGGAGAGATAACACTTCAAAAGCAGTTAATTGGTGTCACGGTATGGAGTTGTTGCACCCAGAATGCATGCAGGACTTGAGGCTTGAAAAAACAAACATATGTATTAAATTAAAAATGCTGACAAGGCAGCCAAAAATCGCTAATAAATAGAATAAATAAAAAAACAGGCATTGGTTCTGGGAACTCATAGAAACACACCAAGGATACTGTGAAGATATTTAAACTGTATAATTCTGATTTCAAACAAACTAAGGAATAATAATAATTTTTAAAAAGCACTAATTTACCACAATTACAAACCCCTCGTCTATAGGGGCAAGCAGGACAGATATTTGAGGAGCAACAATCAAATGCCATCTGGCCTAAAATTTTTGCTTGTACTTTGTACATGATGATCAATTATTTTGCCTGTGTTAAAAGCCTACTTTTGAGATTCCAGTGGGATGTTGACTTGAAACACAGCAGTGAAGGCTACACCTATGGGACAGATCTGGTTTGCAGGCTGTAGACTGAGGAAGTCCTCTGGATTGGGGATGAAACTGGTCCAGATGACACAATTTAACCTTTTTTGTTTGCCCCGCTGATAATCATTGGTAGGTAAACTTCTCCCTTTTTTTCTGCAGTAAATAATAAATAAATAAATAAATAAATAAGTAAATAAATAAATAAAAACAGAAGAGTTTCTTCAGATTCCTGAGTCATGGAGTTCTTTTGACAGGGAAAATTGAACTTTAAGACTATACAAGACCACAATATGCAAAGTTGAGAAACAGAACCTGTGTACTCCTGCCTTCACTATAGGTCATACTTTGTTCCTTCCTCTTTTGGAAATAAGGGGTGACTACAATCATTTCCATTATCTTGGAAAAGTCCACCACCATCTGTCCTTCGTGGTTCCTTTCCTTGACATGAAATCTGCTCATCACTTTGTCATCCCCTTGGTTTCCTTCACCAACATGTCCATTCAGGTCTGCTCTCGTCACCACTCTCTCCTCCTTGGGAATACTCTATATCACTTCATCTAGATCCTTTCAGAATTTCCCTTTCTCTTCTACATCACATCCAACCGGAGCATATCACCGACAACATTCAACATTAGACCTTCTATTCAGACACATCACTCTTACTGACATTCTTTTCATCTCTACTATGTTCGTTGTCAACTCCTCCTTCAGGACCACCCCTACTCCTTTTCTCTTTCTACCCACACCATGGTAAAACTGTTTAAACCATGCTCCAGTGCTGCAAGCCTTTCTGCCCTTCCACTTGGTAAAACCATTTTTGCTGGGACCCTGTCTGTCAATAACATCTGTGTTGGTTGTTGTTAATTTGGGCCATGACCAATCTGATATGGCGTTATTTAGATGAAGTGACGTTTTAGTTTTGATAAAGTGATGCTCTTCCTGACACAACCTTCACCAGTTACCCTGGCTTTGGACTGGCAAAAGAGATACACTGACTTGTACTCCATTGTGACTGGTTGTAAGATATTTTTCTTCTTTATAAAGACAAGTGGTGATGTGCTCTTAACACATTCATGATAATGTACCAAATTGTTTGCCAGTTACCATGGTGTTTTTCAAGACAGAGCATTTTTGATACAGTTGATCACGGACTATTGACAAACATCCTAGAACACTCTGGTCTATCAAAACTTGCAGTCTCCTGGTTCACCAACTACCTAACTGACAGAACGCAGTCTGTTCATGTAGCCGGATCCTCCTCTACATTCTTAGATGTTGTGAAAGGGGTGCCACAGGGTTCTGTCTTGGGTCCCATTCTTTTCTCTCTATACATCAACGATCTTTGCAGTGATCTGTCAAATGCTTCCCACCATTATTACGCAGATGACACCATCATCTATTGCTGTTCTTCCTCCCTCAGCCAAGCTTTCACCTCTCTTCAGGATGCTTTTAATATTATTCAGTCACGGCTGCAAAAACTTAGACTGGTCCTAAATGCCGACAAAAGCAAGTTCATGGTTCTTGCCAACAGAAAGCTGCAACCAGAGAACCCACCTCAAATTGGAACCCAAGAGGGAAAACAAATAGAAATGGTCTCCACCTACAAATATCTAGGTTTCAACATTGACACTGAACTGTCTTTTAAAACCCACATCTCCAAAATGGCCACTAAACTCAAACTGAAGCTAGGTTTCTTCTTCAGAAACAAATCCTGCTTCTCATGCAAAGCCAGGAGAACATTAGTAGCTGCAACATTCATGCCAATACTAGATTATGGTGACGTGCTGTACATGAGTGCTGCATCAAAATACCTACAGTCCTTAGACTCCATTTACCACGGTGCCCTTCGGTTCATTACTGACTCCAGTTATCGCACTCATCACTGTGAGCTTTACGTAAAATCTGGCTGGTCATCTCTCAGCACTCGAAGATACACTCACTGGATATCCTTCATCTACAAGACCCTCCTAAACCTGGTCCCGTCATACCTCACCTCCTTAATACAAACATCACACAGTCAATACTCCCTGCGCTCTAACGATTTAGTCCTCCTGTCAGTTCCTCCTGTCAGAACTGAACTAGGAAAAAGAGCGTTCAGCTTCGCCGTCCCCTCAGCCTGGAACAACTTACAGAAAGATCTGAAACTATCAACATTCATCTCTCCTGGATCCTTTATGTCAACCGTAGTAGAAAATGTCATCAAGAAACTTGACCATTGCAGATGTTTCTAACCACTACTTATCCAATATACATGTCATTGTTGGTTTTTTTTGTCTGCTTGTTTTGTATATAATGTATATAGAAATCTGTCATATCCTGTTGGTTTTGAACTGTCAACATCTGTTTACTGTGATTGTAGTTTTCTTTATTTTCTTTTTGATAAGTGCAAATGCCTATTGCCAATGTGACGTGTGCTGCTGACCACTTGACCAGGTCACCCTTGTAAAAGAGATCTCGATCTCAATGGGCTCTACCTGGTTAAATAAAGGTGATTGATTGATTGATTGATTTTTGGGCCCACTAACTGTCTCATATGTCGTAATCCCATGTCTGCCTAGCCATTGCATATTTATTCATTCAGTCCCGGTAGGACTGGAAAGCGCCTTGCATGGCAGTCTGCCGCTACCGGTGTATGAATGGGTGGATGGTTGGTATTGTAAAGCGCTTTGGGGCCCCTCATAGGGGGCTGGAAAGCACTATATAAATAAGCTCCATTTACCATTTACCATTTATTCAGAAAATAATTCAATTAACAATGCCTTTTGAATTGTACATTTTTCTTGGAAGGACCTTCTTAACAAAATGTGTGAAAATTTATTCTTTAAAGAAATAAAAATGGTTTCCTATTTGTCTAAATTTTGTCAAGGCCACTGATGTTGAAGCACATGTACTCAGGTGGTGAAAGTTGGTGTTTTGATGTTGAAAGATGGAGAAGACATCATTGCCACATCTATAATTCTCGGGGAAGAACTGGTCCTGGCTAATTTGAAGGACATCCCACTTGTATATTTTGATTGCAAATATTACAATGAAAGTTGCACTGGCTGCAGCATAATTGGTGTTTGTGTAGTTTATCAACACGCTTGCTATTGAAGAAGGTACAAAAGTATT
>JBBPBX010070958.1:0-18448 GCA_038048925.1 Garcialebias charrua | reverse complement strand
GATCAACAACATCCAGTACAGAGCATGGCTTTCGAAGGAACAAGTTTCCTCCATTCGCTCTTGCCTGAGCAAATTTAAATTGAACCATCGGGTCCCTGCAAAAACCTGCCAATGCCTTCTAGGCCTCTTGGCAGCAGCCATTCCATGTGTGCCACACGCATTACTGAAAATGCGGCCCATGCAGCTGTGGCTGAACCAACGGATACAGCCTAACCTACCTAAACAAACGGGGAAGGTTAGGATAGATTCAGAGTGCCTGGAGGCTCTGGAACCCTGGAGAGATTTGTCCGTCTTCACAGAAGGGGTCTCACTGGGAAGGGTGTCATCTCGTGTGGTCATCACGACGGATGCCTCAAAAACAGGATGGGGGGCAATCTGTAGGAATCAGAATGCCCGCGGCCTTTGGAATGAACACGAAGCAAGATTACACATCAACTTCCTAGAATTGTTAGCCGTATTCCTGTCATTAAAATTCTTCTTCCGCAAAGGTCTGATTGCTGGACAACACATCCTGGTGAAATCAGATAACAGGACCACAGTGTCCTTTATCAACAGAGAGGGAGGGGCAAGGTCCCTGGCCCTCCTCCATCTGGCACAGAGGATGCTCACATGGTGTACGCCAAGGATCCTGTCACTCAAGGCGACTCATGTTCCTGGTGAACTAAATTATGGAGCAGACGCCCTCTCAAGAGGCCCTTTGCTGGTGTCAGAATGGAGCCTGAACCCACGGATTGTGGGACAGGTATGGTCACAATTTGGGAGGGCCTCTGTGGACCTGTTTGCCTGCAGGGCTAGCTCACACTGTGACCTTTACTTCTCCTTGAGGGAAGCGGATGCCACATTGGGTATGGATGCTTTGGCACATGACTGGCCAGCAGGGGTACTTTACTATGCGTTTCCACCTGTCCCTCTGATCGGGGCGACACTGGAACGGGTACGTAAGGGAGCTCTTTCTTTGATCCTTATAGCCCCCAACTGGCCGCAGAAAACGTGGTTTCCAGAGCTGATTTCAATGCTATCTGGGATACCATAAAATTTGCCTTCTCATAGGGACCTCCTGACTCAGGCGCATGGTCAACTCTTTCACCCGCGCCCAGAGTTGTGGCAACTTTCAGCCTGGCCTTTGAAGGGGTCTGGCTGAGAGCCTAGGGCTTCAGTTGCTTTGTCCCAAAACAAAACAACAACAAAAATCTCAGAGTTTACACGGGCCTGTGAGGTTTACCCTGTGCTTGGCCTGGGTTTCTTACTTTCACATTTGCCATATTTATGCCCAGTGGAGACATCATGTTGTTTACATGTGGCATTTTTTCTCCTCTTAGCATATGCTTTCTACAGAAAACAGCTGGGAGATGCCCGTCTTTAAGACGGATGCTCTCACATACACTTTGCCGAGGATTTCAAGGGCGTCAATGGATTACGTTCCCATAGCAAGTATGTTGCATCGAGAGAACATGACTGAAAGGGAACTGAAAGTTATGCACCATAACTCATGTTCCCTGAAGGAAGGGAACGAGGTGCAACATAACTGGCCCTTTTCAATGCTGGAAGCTCGGTGAAGTGCAATTGTTGAGGAAGATGGAGGGGCGCTCACCGCCTAAATACCCAGAGGGCGGGGCCTCTGGTGCGGCGGTGACGCCCTGCCATAAAGGCGTAAATGTATTCCTTCAGGTAATTGCGCGGGGGCGCAATTCCCATAGCAAGTATGTTGCACCTTGTTCCCTTCCTTCAGGGAACATGAGTTATGGTGCATAACTTTCAGGTTGTCCCTGCAAACATATAAACAAGCATGTCACGTTACTTAGCATGAACAATTATTAGCACCTAAATGTTGGTGACTGAAAAGGGGATGAAACCTTTTCACAACATATTCTGTAACTGTTCTGTGTCACACTTCATTCAGTAACACTGATGTATTTAACTTGGACACTGTGTGGAGCCAAGCTAACAGTGTTAGCCATTGATTTCAGGTCGTTTATCTAAGAAAAAAATACGAGCTAACATTAGCATCGTGTTTGCATTTGAGTTGACCTACCGCTTTAAATAGAATATAACTTGTTAGCTGCACTTAATGTTTGTATGAGTCGTAGTTTATAGTTTTATTACCTGATAGAGACGGACCCACTCTTGTTACTTCTGAGGGACCCTGTCCGGATGATGAAAGGAAAATAATCCGGTGGATTGTTACTTCACCCTCCTTTGCACGATATAAAATTATTGCAAGTACTGCACTGAGCTGACTGCTGGTCATTTTATTAAAATTAAGCCACGCTTTTGTTTTGACGGCAGCAAACACTTCTTCGTGTTTTTTTCCCCCTTCTTCTTCTTGTGGTGTTTATTGGCGGATTGCAAGCAATAGTTGCATACCGCCACCTACTGAGCATGAGCGTGCAGCTCATGGCCCCATACCTTTTTCATTCATCCATTCAACCTTTATTTATAAAGGCTAGCCTCTAAGTAAATGTAATTTTCTTTTAATGTTAGTGTTTTGTAAAAAATATAAGCAGTGCTTTTCTTATTCTTGTTGTTTTGTCCTTATCCCCTTCATTTTCTAATATATATATATATATATATATTTTTGTTTGTTTGTAGAAATAGCCCCCCCTGGTGGCTGATGTCACGGGTCGCCACTTGTGTGTTGGATAAATATTTTATGAGTAATGATGAGTTATATAGTTTTTTCAAAAACATTTTCTGATTGGTGACATATTTCCTGTTTTGGGGACGCAGGAATCTTATCCATAGACTCTCGTTAATAATGGCGCATGCACAGTTATTCCACGACATTACAAAACAATGAGAAGATGTTGGACGCAGTTTTCAGTGCCCTGGACACGTCCAACGTGAGCTCTACCTACCGATCATGTGCTTCCTGTTTTTTTTTGGTCTGGAAAATGAGCGTGCAGTTAGTGACTCAAGCAGGCTTGCTCAGGTAGGTTTTAAATCATTGAAAGCCCTTTATCTAATGTCTATTTGCATTTCTGACTGATATGCCTCTAAACTTTTAGATGGCTGTTTGTGAAAAAAGCCTTCAGCTGACTGTTTATTCTAAAAGTGGCAACTGGTGAGTTTGTTTTTGGAGCTAGCATGCTAATGCTAGCCTTTATCTAATGCTTATATTATTATATTACCATTCCTGACTGATATCCTCTCCACTTTTAGGTGGCTCTGTTTGTGATAAAAGCCTACAGCTGACTGTTTATTCTAAAAGTGGCAACTGGTGAGTTTTTTTTTCTTTGTTTGTTTGTGGAGTTAGGTTGACAGCGCAGGTTATTGTACATTATTGGACTCTGATGGCTACATTTATTTTAATTTGCTCATAAAAAATGATGAAACATTAATAATTTTATGTACTAAATGTCATTGGTTGTGTTTTACTGGACTCTGATAGCTACATTTATTTTAATTTTCTTATAAAAAATGATCAAACATTAATAATTTTATATACTTATACAAAGTATACTGTTTTACCATTTCTTAACACTGTATTGATCTGGAGAATGAAAACAAAGCCTCTTGCATGTAGAAATGCAGACATGTTTTAATCTAACTTACAAGTATTTTCCTTTCTATAATTTATATATAATTTATTTATATTTTTGTTTGTTCTTTGTTGTTTTAGTGAGTCAAATTGGTTCTTCTCATCCTGAGCATTTAATTGTTCTGTTGACTTTGTATTAAACTGCATTTGATTAAAAACTAAAAAAAAAACTAGTTGAATTTGGGATTTTTTTTTTTTTCATTTTGGAGAAATAGCCCCCCCTGGGTGGACATTTCAGGAGCCGCCACTGTTAAAAAGATTTTTTTTTATTGTTTCCGCAACACTCCATTAAAAAAATCTAGTACTGTTGCTTTAAGTACAGAAATAGTTTTGGATTATTTTCATGACAACTGCAAAGTGCAACTTGTATAATCTCAAGGCAATATGGAACCGAATATTTTAGCTTCCTGTTTGTTAGTAAGTAGCAACAGCCACATTTTGGTACAGCTCAGTGAACAAGTCAACACATTTAACAGATGGTGAATTTAATGAGTTGGTCCTCAAAGGAATGACTATTAAATCTCAATACTGTATACATCTCTTACAACCTTTAATTCAATAAAAAAATGGAGTGGGAACGACAATTTCTGCAACAAAGACGCAGCAAAAATCCAGCAGAGACCTTTAAATTACTTTGCTTAGAACATGATTGTGCTCTCTTCATTTCATCATCCCATATCATCTGTTTCTTTGAGCTTCAAATTAAATTAGCTGACCCCATGACAGCAGGGAGCCGTCTCACAGTGTAGTATAAAGCGCAATGAAGCAACTCTCATTTATCAGCTTGTGACAAAGGTCAGAGTCTATGGTAATGCAACAAGGGAGGTCAAGTGACAAAAAAAAAAAAAAACTGTTGTGAGGCTGGATAAAAATAATCCACAGCATTATATGAGAGCAGCAACTTAATGCCGGTTACCCACTGCACTACTCGAAACGCGCCTGCCGTCCCCTTTTGGCCGCTGGTCACGGTCCCACTGAACCACTGAACACAGTCTGATGACGTACACTAGGGGGTAGCAGAGGGAGGGGTCTCTGGCTTGTTTTCCGGGTTCAGTTGTTGTTTTAACTGCACCTCCGACGGTCTTCGATGAGATTAAAACTTTTTTTTATGTTTGGGGTGATCTACACTGGAGAGGACAGCAGCCTGTCAGCAGCAACTGTAAAAATGCCACGTTTCTTACCGGAGTTTGGTTCCAATTCCTGGAGGCTCGATCCGGTGAGTTTTAAAAGTCCGAAAAAAGTCCCGTTGTGGTTGTGTAATCAGATAGCGAGGCTCTCCCGACTGTTTGCCGGATGCGTCGAGCCGCCAGAGATCAACATTTGGGACGTCGGCGGCTCGACGGCGACGCGCGCGTGCGTGTGCAGGCTGCCCCCGCGCCGCTTCGATCACTTGAATCGCGCCGCTTCCTTGTTCGCCGTGACTCGACGCGTCTCCTCCATAGACTTTGAATGTAAACCGGTGTTATCCGGCCGCTTCGGCCGCTCGACAAAGGGGGCAGTGGGTAACAGGCATAAGAGAAAAGCTGAAAGTTATGCACCATAACTCATGTTCCCTGAAGGAAGGGAACAAGGTGCAACATACTTGCTATGGGAATTGCGCCCCCGCGCGATTACCTGAAGGAATTCAATCACGCCTTTTACGGCAGGGGGCGTCACCCCGCGTCAGAGGTACCGCCTTTCAGGTACTTAAGCGACTGACGCCCCTCCATCTTTCTCAGAAATTGCACTTCACCGAGCTTCCAGCATTGAAAAGAGCCAGCTTTGTTGCAACTCGTTCCCTTCCTTCAGGGAACATGAGTTATGGTGCATAACTTTCAGTTCCCTTTCAGTTCGGTCTCTCGGTGTAACATACTTGCTATGGGAACGTAATTCATTCACACCCTTGAAATGCTCAGCAAAATGCATGTGAGAACCTCTATCCTAAGGGACGGACATCTCTTAGCTGCTTACAACAAGGAATGCAGAGAGCAGATGCCAAGAGGAAGAAAGGCCAAATGTGAGAGACATTCACATGATGTCTCACATAACCTATTAATATATATAACACTAACTAGGAACAGCCCAAGCGTGCTCCAGTAGTTTGAGTACTCATCAACTCCTGTTTCCCTTTTTGAGCAGGAGGAGCGATGTTTTCCTCCTTTGATGTGGTTTTCATGGCTCAACTGACAAGTGGAACCCATCCACAAGGAATGGCTGTCACCAAGAGGCCCAGCAGGTGTTGGCAGGTTTTCACATGGACCCGTTGGTCAAGTTTAAATCTTCACAGGCAATGGCGAAAGGAAGAGACTCTTTCCTTCGAGAGCCATGCTCTGTATTGGACAGTGTCAATCTGTACACCCAGAAATACGGTAACACGTGATGGAGTCAGATTGCTCTTCTGTAGGTTTATGACAAAACCGAGAGACTCCAGGTGTGAGATCACCTTAAAGGAGTGTGACAACGCCTGCTTTCTGCTTCCAGCCAGAATTAACAGGTCGTCCAGGTAATTCAAGACCCTGAGTCCTTGGTTCCAAATGCCGGTTACCCACCGGACCCATGTCGGGCGGCTGAAGCGGCCTGTTTACATTGAAAGTCCATGGGGAGACGCGTCGAGGCGCGGCGAACTGTGAAGCGGCGCGTTTTGAGTTTTTGAAACGGCGCGCTGGCACGCGGCAGTTCCTTTCCACGCACGCGCGCGTCCGAAAAAACCTACGCGTTGAGCAACGTCGAGCCGTCAAAGTCTCACAAGTTGATGTTTTTGCGGTCACTACAGTTGACGTGTGTCTCAGTTGACGGTTCGACGTTGCTCGACGCGTCCAACAACCAATCGGGAGAGCCTCTGCTATGTGATGACGCAACGACAACAGGACTTTTTTTGGACTTTTTAAACTTACCCCCATCGAGCCTCCATGAATTGGAACCAGACTCCGGTAAGAATCTAGGCATTTTAAAAAGTTGCTGCTGTCCGCTCAGCGTACGATCACCCCAAACATAAAAAAAGTTTTAATCTCAACAAAGACTGTCGGAGCTGCAGTTCGGCTCGTAGAAAACCCACTCCAGTAGAAACGGGGGTCACGTGCTGCTGATTTCATCTGCCAGCAGCATGAAAACACAACAACTGATGACCCTCTGCCTCCCCCTAGTGCGCGTCATCAGACGCGTCCCAGTGGGTACCCGGCATCAGTGACAAGCGGCCAAAAGGGGGCGGCAGGAGCGTTCTGACAATTTAGGTGGGTACCCGGCATAAGAGGGGTCAGGGCTGCATCCAGACATTTAGTGCATGTACATGGGGTAGTCTTTAAACCGAAGGGTAAGGCCTTGAATTCATAAGCGTTACCTTCGAATGCAAAACGGAGGAACTTTCTGTGTCTCCTCCACACGCCTATATAAAAATAGGTATCTTTCAGATCCATTGTACATGCGTAGTCTCCTGGTCTCACAGACTGGAGAACTTGCCACAGTGTAAGCATCTTGAACTTGAAGGTTTTAATTATTTTATTGAGAGTCCTGAGATCTAGAATCGGTCTCAAGGAACGGTCCTTTTTGGGCACCAGGAAGTACTTGCTGTAGTGTCCGGAGCGCAGTTTAGGTCCTGAGACCAAACGAATCACTCCCTTTTTCAGCATGGTTGAAACTTCCTCCCTCAGCACGTGCGCGTGTGCAAGGTTGATCTTAGAATGTAACACCCCTGAGAAACGGGGCGGTCTCTTTGAGAACTGCAACTTGAGCCCATGACGTATTGTTGTCATGACCCAATCATTTGGTAGGCACGCCTCCCACGCCTGCGCATGCGTGCTGAGCCTGGATGGCATGTGGTGCTCCTTGTGTTTTAGGCCGGAGGGGGTGACCTTTGACCCCTCTTGCGTTTTTTTTAGCAGGTTGCTCGGCCTAACAGAAGATATCGCGAGATCAGGCCGTCTCCGACGGATCTCGCGTATCTTGCTATGGTTCATAGTTCGACCGTGAGGTCTGGGTTTTATAAAAATGGGACTCGAGTCAAGAACCAGGGTAGACTGTGCATTGGTGCTTTTATTTTTGTACATGTTTGTAACAGTGTCTGTTTTGTTTACACATACAGTAGGCGAGTCATATGTAGTGCGCGCACACATGTCACCATCTCCTCGTGGTCGTCTACGAGCAGAGACTGGGATTAAAGAGTTAGGTTCCCGTACCTCGTGGGTGGGCAAACCTGTAAATTTATCAGTTCGTCCTGGTTCATCAGGTCCGGAACTGGTTTTCGTAGGAAGAGGCCGAAGCAGCACTCGGACGGTACTATGAAGCCTCGGAGTCCCCAGCAGGTCTCTTTCGTAGGAGACCACGCGTGTTTTCCATTGGTGGGGCAAACTTTTTCCTTGGCAAACAATCGCGGAAGGTCTCCGCTTGTTTGCGTGCTAGTTCCAGCCTTGTCTGGACACGTTCCAGAGCTCTCCCGAAGAGTCCTGTCAGCTCGATCGAGTGCTGTAGGAAGGTGGACCTCTGGTTTTCCGGGAGGTCCGACAGTGTTAGCCAAAGATAGCGCTAGGCGACAACTATTTCTGCCATTGCTTTGCCCTAGGAAATAGCTACTGACCCTATCATGTTGAGCACGAGGTCAGAGGCTCGGCGGGCCTCCTCTATGGCCTCGGTCTTATCCTTTGTTACCTGGATCTCCTGTAGTTTCTCCGCCAGGTAGGCCAGTACCATGCTCCACGTATTCATTGCACGAGCGGGGAGGCCTTGGGCCTTGTAGCACTTCTCGAGTTGTTTCTCTTGAAGCGCGACAGGCCTTGCTAGGTAGCTTTGGTCTCATCCCCACGGTTGTGGGGGCCAGGTGAGCCGCCAGAGACTCCTCAATCGAGGGTGCGCAGGCAAGGCCCAGAGCCTCCATTCCCGTGACATCCAAGAGTCGGGACAATGGCAGCATGATAGGAGCCCTGAGTTCCGCCCAGGAACGCGTGAGTTCCATCAGAAAGTCCGGGAAAATTAGCATTTTCTGCGATGTTGTCGGTGTCTTCGCTTAGAAGTAGTTTCCCGCCAGCCTCGTAACCCGTTGGAGAGGCGTGGGGTCCGGCCACGTGACCTGCAGGGCGTCAGCGGCCCTATGGCACAGGTCGAACAGGGCATGTAGCGACAAGTCCGGTTCCAGAAGGTTCTGCGCCAGGTTCTGGGAGAAATGAACAATTTCTCCCTTGTCACCGTACTGGACGTCTACGTCGGACCCTTCTGGCGTCGAGTCTTAGACAGGAAGAGAAGAGTCTGACGCGTTGTCTTCCTCGACCCGGCCACTGCACTCCAGGTCCACGTTTTCAGGCTCCGGTTCTGGAGCAGGCAGGTTAGTGCGACGTGCAACCTTCCTTGCCACGGTCCTCACCATGGACTTGGCCAACGTGTCCGCGCGGCGTTTCCTAACTGTGGCCGTCATTCGACGACAGTGGGGGCAGGAGTCGGGGGATTCCAGCGCCTTCCTCGCGTGCAGGATCCCAAGGCAGACAGGACAGGCCTCGTGGATGTCCGTCGCCGAAAGGGAGTAGCCGCAACCGCTGGGGCATGGGCGCGAGCGAGGACTCGTCGTCCTGGTTTTCTTCTTCCTTGTCCTCCGCTTTCCCTTCTCGGGAGCCATGTCCGGAGACGAGAAGAGTAGATAGTTCTTCTTTATTCCTTTTCCTTTCTTTGTTTGAAGCCGTCTTCTCCGTCGTCTAGCTATCGCTAGTAGGCTACTAGTGGATTAGCAGATGGTTGTGACGCAGTTAGCGTCGTCGAGCGAAGCTATGGAAGAGAAGAAACTTCGTGGTAAGTAGAAAAATGCTGGACTAGCTTTCACCAGCCCAGCAGTATAAGAAAATTGTCTCTGTACGCTCAGTGTAGGGAGCAAGCTCACCTCAATCAAGTGACGCGACAACAAAGAGGTCCCGCGATGTTCAGATGTTTCTGCAAGGTGAAGGGCAAAAAAGAGAAAGATGGAGGGGCATCAGTCGCTTAAGTACCGGAAAGGCGGTACCTCTGACGTGGGATGACGCCCCTTGCCGTAAAAGGCGTGATTGTATTCCTTCAGGTAATCGCGCAGGGGCGCAATTCCCATAGCAAGTATGTTGCACAGAGAGACCGAACTGAAAGGGAACCAGGATATTGTCTGAAAGCACTTAGCAATATTTTGATTTATTTAAAAAGTTTGTCTGTATCCTGCATAGTGTTGGTCCAGTTTTAGTGTATATTGGATATGGGCGGCCGTGGCGTAGTGGTAATGGCAGTCGTCCCCGATCGGAAGGTTGGCGGTTCGAACCCCGGTTCCCCACACCATGTGTTGTTGTATCCTTGGGCAAGACACTTAACCCCAAGTTGCTCCCGGTAGGACTGGAAAGCACCTTGCATGGTAGTCTGCCGCTACCGGTGTATGAATGTGTGTAGCATTCAATGTGTGTAGCACTTTGAGATTTTCACTAATGAAAAGTGCGTTTTGAATTGAATTCATTATTATTATTATTATTATATTATGTCTGTCATGACTTACTGAGACATTTAATGAATTTCTACTTGCTGTTGATCTATTGTAGAGGTGCATCAGACCTAAAAAAATATGACCCAGCCCGACCCTAGCCCATGGACATTTTGTCTGAGCCCAACCCGACCGACTATTTAACTGTACTGTAATTAGAGGTCCAAACCCGAAAAACCCCCAACATTTTTTAAAATTAAACTTTTATTGCTTAATTTGTAAGCAAATAAGTTTGACATTATAGTTTTAAAATGTAGTTCAAAGCAAAGAAGATATAAGATTTCTTGTTTATTAACAAGTCACCAAATGGTTATTAACATACAAAACAAATAGCCTAAAAAAGCCCTCTAAAGATAGGCTATTAGATTCAAGATTCAAGATTCAAGAGCTTTTATTAACATTGCACCAGTTTTCACCAATACAGCGTGATTATGTATGCACAGTCATCCTGAAGATGGGGTGAGTGTGTAAAGCTGCTGCTTATTCAGAACACATGACATGTTCTTCAGCGCGGCCTCTCTCATCCGTGTCGGGATGAAGGTCAAAGGTGTGAAAAAAGGAAAGTACCATGAGGGTCACAGCGTTGGTATTAAATTTTTTTTATCACATTTTGTCTGCCAAGACACCGCATGACACAGTAAAAACTATACCAATAAGCACATTTAAGACAGTTACACGTTGCATGTTGAGACTGAGGCAGGGAGGTTTCTGTCCATGAGACATTCCAGATAGCGACAGTCTGACCAGCCGGCCTCCGATAACGCTCATAGAAAAGTTCTCCGGGGGGGGGGGGGTAGCAGACAAGACAGAGAGCAGCTGTTTTGTCCACAGTAGAGCACATCTCAGGAGGCTGTTTCCAAGGGAGTCAGATAAGAATTGACAAATATTTTCACTTCAGGCTCACATTGTAATTTCTGCAGCCTTCAGTCTGTAAGGGCGACTCTGTTCCAAGTGATCCAATTCGGGACTTTTTCCACTGATCCAAGCTCTGACCTCAGTTCAGATCAAAGCTCTCAGTTTTGTTTTGTTAAATAAATCATTGCTTATTTTTCATTCGTGAGCCATTTCTATTTTCTGCATGTGGGTTCAAAAACATTAAACAACAGATCATGACAGAAAGCCCCGATCATCAAAATTAACCCAGCAAAAAAATAGACATTTTTAAATGGCTCGCCCGTGAGGCAGACAAAACTACCCAGCGGGACAAGGAGAAACGGGAGCGGATGGAGGTGCCAGTCATTCGGTGTGTGTGTGTGTGTGGGGGGGGGTTCCAAACTAAACCTGTCCGGAGACGAGGTGACCGCAGCCCAGAGGTAGAAGGCCTGCCATCACCTCTTCTTGTTGAGGAAGAGGAAACGAGATTTCAGCTCCGGGGAAGCCGTCTGGCTTTCAAGCCAGCTTCTTCCTCCTTCACCCCGCCGCTTTACTGCTCACCGCACCTGCTGTGGTTTGATGATGACGCTGAGCTGGAGGATGAACTCTGGTGTGCTCCTGTCCTCAGCTCGCGCCGCCGACGCAGCAGGAAAAAGCGGCAAAGAAAGGGTGGGACCACAGACTCTCAGCTTCATCTCTTTCCACCTCGCCTTGCCGTTGCACGCCGCTGCCCATCTCCTCCTCGCTCGCCACCAGAGGAACAGCCCAGCTCTCGCTTTCTGGAGGAGGGAGAGAGGGTATTACTGGAGGAGCTAGAACGTTAGCAGGCAGCTTTTGTGGTGAAGTATTTGGGTCCGCCCAGCCGCGAGGAGGTCCAAGCGGACTCTCTTCACTCCTGCCCGCCAGAAGAGGTCACTGCAGCTCTATCACCTGCGGCAGCTTTAACTCCATCACATGTAGCAACTCAGACTCCTCTACATGTTGCAGCTCTGTCTTCTCACCACTGCAGAAGGAGAGGTCGATGTAGAACTCTGGACTCGATGCCTACAACAGAGACCGACTCGACGCCTGCAGCAGAGACTGACTCGACGCCTGCATCAGAGACCGACTCGACGCCTGCATCAGAGACCGACTCAACACCTACAGCAGAGACCGACTCAACACCTACAGCAGAGATTGACTCGACGCCTGCAGCAGAGACCGACTCGACACCTACAGCAGAGACCGACTCGACGCCTGCAACAGAGACTGACTCGACGCCTGCAGCAGAGACCGACTCGACGCCTGCGGCAGAGACCGACTCGACGCCTGCAGCAGAGACCGACTCGATGCCTGCAGCAGAGTCCGACTCGACGCCTGCAGCAGAGACTGACTCGACGCCTGCAGCAGAGACCGACTCGACGCCTGCGGCAGAGACCGACTCGACGCCTGCAGCAGAGACCGACTCGATGCCTGCAGCAGAGTCCGACTCGACGCCTGCAGCAGAGACTGACTCGACGCCTGCAGCAGAGACCGTCTCGACGCCTGCAGCAGAGACCGATTCGATACCTGTAGCAGAGACCGACTCAACGGCTGCAGCAGAGACCGACTCGACGCTTGCAGCAGAGACCAACTCGACACCTGCCGCAAAGACCGACTCGACGCCTCCTACAGACCTCAACGCTTTGGTTGCTGCAGACGACGACGTTTCGGCTGCTGCAGACCACGATGCTTCGGCAGCTGCAGACCACAACGCTTCGGCAGCTGCAGACCACGACGTTTCGGCTTCTGCAGACCACGACACTTCGGTTGCTATAGACCATGACACTTCGGCTGTTGCAGACTACAACGCTTCAGCTGCTACAGACCACCATGCTTCGGCTGCTGCAGGCCACAACACTTCGGCTTCAGAGACTGACGGCCCTTCACCTGCAAAGACCAACGACCCTTTGGCTGCAGAGACCGATGACCTTTCGGCTGTTGCAGACACAGACGATGACCCTTCGGCTGCTGCAGACACAGAAGACAACCCTTCGTCTGCTACAGACATAGACAACGACCCTTCGGCTGTTGCAAAGACCGACTACGACCCTTCGGCTTCTACAGAGACTGACTACGACCCTTCGGCTGCTACAAAGACCGACTACGACCCTTCGGCTGCTGCAGAGACCGACCACGACTCATCGGTTGCGGACCATAACTCATCGGCTGCAGACCACGACTCATCGGCTGCAGACCACTACTCATCAGCTGCAGACCACGACTTGACGACGGCTGCAGAGACTGACTCGACTCAGGAGATGAGCAGATCACACACCGTGGAAGGACAAAGCCCCGATACCCAAGGAGTGAAAACACAGAGTTTAAATACTGACACAAACGAGACAGTGAGAAGCACCTGGGATGATTATAATGAGGATCAGTTGTGAATGATGACACGGACAACAGAGGTGCAGGAAAACAGACAGAACCGTGCCATAACCCTCGCTCAAGGGTAGTACCTGACACCCCCAAAGTGGGCCTCCACAAAATTAGGGAGGGTGGGGGGAGGAGACAGGATGGAGGGTACAAGATTGATCCCCAAAAACAAGGCTGACAGATAAGAGCCTGGAAAAAAAACAGAAAGAGGGGAAACAACATCTATGTCCAAGAGATCAGGCGGGCGGTCGGGAGGCCGTCCAGCAAGCCGGAGCACGTCAGGCGGGCGGCCGTGAGGTGATCCAACAGGTCGGAGAATGTCAGGCACTGAGTCGGGTGATGAATCTGTAGTCGCAGAGTCGGGCGCTGGGGAAGAGAAGTCGTCGTGCGCAGATGAAAAGTCGTCGGGCACCTTCGAGGATTAGGGCGCCGAGATGGGCGATGAAACGTTGTCGGGCGCCGAGTCGGGCAATGATATGTCGTCGGGCGCCATCGAGGAGTCGGGCGATGAGACGTCTGCAGTCAACGAATCGGGCGATGAGACGTCTGCAATCGGCGAATCGGACAATGAGACATCTGCAGTCAGCGAGTTAGACGATGAGACGTCTTTAGAAGGCGAGTCGGCCGTCGATGAGACGTCTTTAGAAGGCGAGTCGGCCGTCGATGAGACGTCTTTAGAAGGCGAGTCGGCCGTCGATGAGACGTCTTTAGAAGGCGAGTCGGCCGTCGATGAGACGTCTTTAGAAGGCGAGTCGGCCGTCGATGAGACGTCTTTAGAAGGCGAGTCGGCCGTCGATGAGACGTCTTTAGAAGGCGAGTCGGCCGTCGATGAGACGTCTTTAGAAGGCGAGTCGGCCGTCGATGAGACGTCTTTAGAAGGCGAGTCGGCCGTCGATGAGACGTCTTTAGAAGGCGAGTCGGCCGTCGATGAGACGTCTTTAGAAGGCGAGTCGGCCGTCGATGAGACGTCTTTAGAAGGCGAGTCGGCCATCGATGAGACATTTTTAGAAGCCGAGTCGGCCGTCGATGAGACGTCTGAAGGCGGCGAGCCGGCCGTCGATGAGACGTCTGCAGGCGGCGAGCCGGCCGTCGATGAGACGTCTGCAAGCGGCGAGCCGGCCGTCGATGAGACGTCTGCAGGCGGCGAGCCGGCCGTCGATGAGACGTCTGCAGGAGGCGAGCCGGCCGTCGATGAGACGTCTGCAGGCGGCGAGTCGGCCGTCGATGAGACGTCTGCAGGCGGTGAGTCGGCCATCGATGAGACGTCTGCAGACGGCGAGTCGGCGTCGATGAGACGTCTGCAGGCGGCGAGTCGGGTTATGAGACGTCTGCAGGCAGCGAGTCGGCCGCCGATGAGACGTCTTTAGGTGGCGAGTCGGCCGTTGATGAGACGTCTTTAGGCGGCGAGTCGGCTGTCGAAGGGAAGTCATCTACAGCCGTCGTCGAGTCAGTCTCTGCAGCCGTCGAGGATTCGGACACCGAGACGGGAGACACACTCTTACAATAATGTTCTGTTGTTAAATTTTAACGAAATGCAGTGCTCGCTGCAAAGCGGGTCTGCTCTGTGGGTGTGCGCATTTGTGTTGTTTACGTTTTAAATTCAGCTGATTTGACCATTATAATCATTTATTAACAAAAGTTAAACAGAGACACACTCTTACAATAATATCAGCTAACAAATATATATATATNTATATATATATATATATATATATATACAGGAAACCCTCGAGGTACGACACCTGCGACCTACGGCAACTCAGACTTACGATTTTATCATATTTAATAAAAATATGATTAAAAAAATATATATATATATTTTTTTTTTTGTGTGTGTTTAAAAGTTATTAATTTCATGTGTATAGCACTTTGTTGCAGCTGTGGTTGTTTTAAATGGCTTTATAAATAAAGTATAATTATTAATTTTACGTTTTGATTAGAAATTTATCGTATTTACGCAACTTCCGGTCGTTTCCGGTCGCCATTTTACAACAGCACTGCGGTCAATGGAGCTCCAGAGGCTACTGTCAGCTGGCTCCGTGTGCCCGATCAGGGTTGCCTCATACGGATAAATTAGCTGGAAACACTCGGTCAACTCTGTGGACGTCTCAGGTCCGGAGGAGCGGGCGATCGGCGGCCACAACGCCGCCCGACATGCTAACGACAGCAGCTAACAGAGCAGCTAACACAGGCGAAGACACCGAGCCGACATGCCGCGGAGGGGCCATCTGCGGCCGGGAGCTCGCCGCAAATGTCCGCCTGGCAGTCGGGGGACACCGAGCTAACGCGGAGATACAAAGCCGATGCCTGAGCAGCCGCGGATCGCCCCGCGATGGCTCCAACAACGCCGCCCGAGATGCTAACGACAGCAGCTAACAGAGCAGCAAACACAGGCGAAGACACCGAGCCGACATGCCGCGGAGGGGCCATCTGCGGCCGGGAGCTCGCCGCAAATGTCCGCCTGGCAGTCGGGGGACACCGAGCTAACGCGGAGATACAAAGCCGACAGCCTTTTTGAATGAACTGACATGCTAACCAGTGCTGCTAATAGCGGGGCCTAACCGTAGCTAACGCCGAGCTTGTTTTGGATGGAGGACATCGCGGAGAAACGGCTTTCAGTAAGTTTTTTTTTTTTTCTGGCTCCAAATGTATGAAGTTAAGAAGCTAACAGTCATTCTTTTAAACAGTTTTGACCACGTGTGTGCGTGTGGAGCGTAAGGAAGCTGGGGGAGCTCGCACCCGAGCTAAATACTAAAAGACGAAGGCAGGCTTTGACCAGCTCAAAGTAAGACATTATATTTTTTATTTATTGTACAGTACTGTATTCATTTACTGTACAGTTCTGTGCATGTTCATGGCCTAGTATGTCTGCTTGTTCAGTCTCATGCCATTAAATATGTGTGCGGCGCTCCGTTAGCGGTATAGCCGCGACCTATGTCAGAAACGCGGACCTACGACAGGCAGGTGTTTTTGGTCCGCGAGGTACGACAACATCGACCTAAGTCACACACGTAGGTCCCTATCCCTGACGTAACTAGAGGGCTACCTGTATATATATATATGTATATATTATATATAGTATATATATATAGTATATATATATATATATATATATATATATATATATTATAATTCAACCATGTTCTTTTTTGTAAACAAAATGATAAATTAATGAAAATTCCTTCCAAACTGAGTCTGACATGAAAAACAGCTTTTCTTTCTGAAAAATCCGAATACACGCAAATGCAACATCTGTGATGTTGCAAGGAGAACGTCTTTAGAACGCCCCATATAAATATTCATGCGAACAAGGAATAAAACCACAAAATTATCAATCTAAGTTAAGATTTTTCATTCATTCATTCATTCAACCTTTATTTATACAGGCTAGCCTCAAATTAAAGATTTGAGCTATTTGTCTTTAGTTTTGGAAGCAGGAAGTTAGATGAGCAGAAACAGCAGGTTCTAATTTAGGTCTGCACCCATATGTATTTGACTCTTACCTGTTCAGGAAGCAGGGAGCTCAGTCCGAGGGGGGGAGGCAGCTTTATTTATTCCATTTTTGACGAAGGTCTTACATCTTTTGGGAAAGTGAAAAGGCTCACTTGTTCACTGATGATATTAGAACACCCAAAGGCGACACACCGAACCGGCATTTTTTAAGTCTTACAAAAAAAAAAAGGCGATCTGGCTGAGAATGAATATGCGTTAATGGCAGACACAGACTGACGGTCCTCCTTCCTACGTCACAAATGTTGCATTCGCTTTTAGTCGGATTTTTCAGAGAGAAAAGCTGTTTTTCATTTCAGACTCAGTTTGGAAGGAATTTTCATTATTTTATCATTTTGTTTGCAAAAACTAACATCGTTGAATGTCAAAATATATATATTTTCTATCATTTCATGCAAATTTGTAAGATGATGTTAGTGGACCTTTAACTCTGTGTTAGAACACAGATGAGACTGGTCTACCTCTTCCATTAAGGGGTGGTTCTACCGTTTGGCTTGTTTTTAGAAATCTAACAGTCCCTTTTTCTCTCTGCCTTTATTATTTTCCTTTTAAAAGAGAAAATAAGACAAATGTATTATCTTAAAGAAAGATAACTTAAAACACACATTTTCATGAATAAACATTTAGCATATGGAATAAAACAGAAATGACATGTTTGAATTAATAACATGCACTGTTCTGATCAAAGATGTCGCTGTTTCACTGTCCATCTCCTGTAAAGGAATGTCAGTTTGAACAAAGGCTTCTTGTGGTTGTTATCTTCATAGGAACGAAAGTCAGGGAGTAATACTCCATCCATCTATCCATCCATCCATTATCTTTTACCCGCTTCTTCCATTTTGGGTCACGGGAGTCGCCGGTGCCCATATCCAACAATCGCAGTGCGAGGGGCAGGGTACACCCTGGACAGGTCGCAAGTCCATCACAGGGCCATATAGAGACACACAAGACAAACAACCATTCATTCACTCTCTCACTCACACCTAGGGACAATTTAGAGTTACCAATCAGCCTAACATACATGTTTTTGGTCTGTGGGAGGAAACCAGAGTACCCGGAGAAAACCCACGCATGCACAGAGAGAACATGCAAACTCCACCCAGAAAGGCCCCCGGACTGGGATTTGAACAGGCCACCTTCTCGCTGAGAGGCAGCAGCTCTTCCAGTTGCGCCACCGTGCTGCCGGAGTAATACTCCTTTTTGATAAAGGAAAGTTATCAATGTAACAAGTTTATGATGTTTTAGAAACTCTGAGGTCAGTTGAACAAAAGCTCATTAAAACGGTCTGTCCGTTTCCTGGAAAATGAGTTCATATTGCAGTGAAGTTAACACAGTGACAGTTTATTATATTATTAGTGTCAAACTAAGACGCTTGTGGGCTCAGACAATGAATATTTGAAGAACAATGTCTGTTCATTCCAGAAGGAGAAGGCTAATCTTATTTTTACAGTTTAAACACAAAACACTGGAATTGTGTTTGTTTAAAGTGAAGTGAACTCTTTTTTTTTCTTTTTTTGTCTGAGTTGAGGTGAAATGTTTCTGAGGTGGTGTCAAGTATTTCTGAGTTGAGGTGTTCCCCTACATATTCTATTACAGAGACTTGAATGTGATATTGGGATGAGGGAGTTTTTCCTTTCTACTGTCATCAGAGATTAAATGGTGAACTGAAGTTCAATAAA
>JBBPBX010070957.1:2078-18448 GCA_038048925.1 Garcialebias charrua | reverse complement strand
GTGAATGATTGTTTGTCTTGTTTGTCTCTATGTGTCCCTGTGACGGACTGGAGACCTGTCCAGGGTGTCCTCCACCTCTTGCACAGTGATGGCTAGACATGGGCACCAGTGACCCCTCGATCCAAAAAAAGGAAGCATTTAAAAGATAATGGATGGATGGAGGGATTTGTATTTACTCACGTATACGTATTTACTTACGGTGTGAGGTATTTTTAAATCTTTCTATCTTTTTTGTTCTTTCTGGCTCTTCTGGCGATAAACATTAATTTAAAAACAATTTAATATGTTTTTATCTGCGTAATGGTGGGAGTTGTGTTAATTGCACTTGTGCAACTTCCTCACTAGGTGTCACTAAATTGTAAACATTTTCCCTCTTGTCTTTTTTTTTCCTTTTGTGAAACGGTATTTTCCGTCATTTCTGTGTCTTCAAGGCAAACAGAGTTCATTGTCTGACATTATGAGCTCTAAATGACTGTTTGGAGGAAGACGATCTGTGCTGTGCTAACTTTGGATACATCTCCCGTCATAGTTCTTTGAGCTCAGTAAATTAATAAATCATTTAATCCTCCCTTGTAACCACAGGAGTCTCCGTTCTGTGATTCCTTCTGGGGGACGCACTGCCACAGACAGTTCATTTCCTCTTTTCCTTGTTTTTTACGTTTGTGCTTCCATTGTTTCCTCTCAGATACATAACCCAGGAGGGGCACAAGCTTGACACCGGTGCCCCACGACCCCCTGCCACTGTCACTAATGCCGTCTCCTGGAGGTCAGAGGGTATCAAGTACAGGAAGAATGAGGTCTTCCTGGACGTCATTGAGTCAGTCAACCTTCTGGTAGGAGCTTCTTGTTTAAAAGGTCGAACAAGGAATGTCAGTAACAGTGGCTATTTCCTCCCTGTGTGTGTGTAACAACACTCAGTCAGGCTGGTTGAGCTTGTATTTTTCTTTTCAAGTAATTTTTTTATGGATTACACTTTGAGTGTGGGTTTCTCTGTCTCCTGACCTCCTGACTTTTTGAATCTCCTTATCTTTTAGGTTAGTGCCAATGGGAATGTCTTGCGTAGTGAGATTGTTGGCTCCATTAAGATGCGTGTTTTCCTGTCTGGGATGCCCGAGTTGCGTCTGGGTCTAAATGACAAAGTTCTGTTCGAAAACACGGGACGTAAGTTATTTTTTATTTTAATATGCCTATCTGTTATTAACAGTAATTTGTTGCTTATGAAACCAATTCACAAAGTATGCAAAACAATTCTGTGTTGTAATTAATTAATTCACGTGCTTGTGTCACATCATCTATCATATCGTTTGTTTTCTTTGCAGGAGGGAAGAGTAAATCAGTTGAGCTGGAGGACGTCAAGTTTCATCAATGCGTCCGCCTGTCTCGCTTCGAGAACGACCGAACCATCTCTTTCATTCCTCCAGATGGAGAGTTTGAGCTGATGTCTTACCGCCTAAACACTCACGTGAGTAATTTGTCCGAACCTCCAGTGTAGTCGGAGAAAACGAGTCCAAACAAGGGGGTCCAAATCAAAAATATGAATAACTTTTTAATTTAAGTTGCAAAGGAATAAGTGTTTAACTTAAACACAGACTGCTGGTGTACAAGTTCTGACGTCGCAGGAACTAGATTTAAAATGTGGTTCAAATAGATTAAAAGTACACACTTTGAAAAACTGAACTAAGTTTACAGATACGGTACTTTAACTAGTTAAAATTACTCATTTTTTATAAATTTAAATACATAAAATGTGTAAAATAGTTGCATAATCAGTTTGCTTTTCACTTTATTGTTTACATTTGTTTGTTTTTCTTCATTTTGAACAAACAATAACAACCTTAGGTTAAATAAAAAAGATAGGTGTATTTGTCTTATGCAAAATTAACATAAGGTCAACAATGCAATGAAATGCTTAGGATGAGAAGAACCATCTCAACTCACCAAAAAAAAAAAAAAAATCAAAGCATGCAGCAAAAATACTAAAAACATACAAAAAATACTAACATACTAAAAAAACATAAAAATACTACTAAAATACTAAAAAACAAGGCATCGAAGTTGAAAAAGAGATACATCTACAGTGTGGTTTGGTTAGCAGTGAGGTTCTTTCAACATCATGGTTCTGTTCTGTTAGCAGCGTGGTCTTGTTAGCAGGTTCTGTTAGCAGGTCCGGTCAGCAGCTTGATGGTAATAAGGACCGCAGTAGCTGCCCTCACAGACCACAGTCCAGAACTGGGTCCGGCAGACAGAGAACATCAAAGTTTACCTTAACACACCTAGTTACACTTACGGTAAATGGAAATATGTTTGTGTAGGAAAAATATGTAGATTTTTGTCTTGTTAAATTGTTTAATTTCTTATAGAAGTAACTTGTTGTTGAAGATAAAACATCTATAATTTTTCCTCAGTTAACAGATAAACAAATCTGTCTTTTCATGTAACATATCCAAGTTAGGTCAACATGATCTGTTAGGATTTACTCAATTTAATTCACTTTTAGCTTAATTGTTTGGCTTTAAGTAGTTTTGAATTCCATGTTAAACGATTCAACATGTCTTTTGCCAATTTTTTTCAAATCTGTGTTTTGCTTCAATTAATCTGTTTTCATGTACAAAGTATTAAATAAGATTGACACAACAACACAAAGTACAGTACCTGTTCATACATTAAGTTGCATTTTTTACACTAAAGGTTTAAACTTGTGTTGATAAAATATTAACTGTTCTGCTTATAGTAAATAAGAAATTACCAGTGAAATTTGTTTTGACCAACTCCAATAAAAAAAGTCAAAGTCAGAACTAACAATACATAAATAAATAAATAAACTGCTTAAATGCTGCTTTTATTTGGGGAGTGGTGGTGCAGAGGTTAGAGAAGGTGGGCCTATGATCAGAAGGTTGCCGGTTCGACTCCCCAGACCAACAAGATCAAAATGCAGGTGGAAAAGGTGAAAACATCCACACCTGCCTCCATCCTCACTTGCTCCACCCTGGGCTCTTGAACAAGGCCCCTAACCCCAACCATCTACCGGTACTCCCAAACAGGTCTCTCTTAAAATTGAGTCCTCATGACTCAATGAGACTACCTGTATAAATAAAGGTTAAAAATAAAAATAATTTTTAAAAGCCATATGTTTGTGTGAAAAAAAAATCCACACCTTTTAGAATTTAACTTTCTTTTTTTTGAACTTGGATGATTTTTTTAAATTGTAATTTTGTTTTAACTTGATATTAAATACTTTGAAAATCTAGAAAAAGTCAGGACTTGTAGTGTTTTTGATAGTTACTTATAAAATCAGGGTGCATGATGTTATTGTTTACTAATTTCGTTTTGCGTTTTAGATTTCCCAGCAAATATTTTACACCAACATCAATTTCTCTGACTTTAAATATTAATATCACACTAGTTTGCTTTTGTTCATGTAGCAGTGAACAAAAAAAAAACTCATTTACCTGTAACTGGGTCTTAGACTTCTTAACAGACAGACCACAGTCCGTGAAGATCCACAACTTCTCCTCCTCCACCATCACCCTCAGCACTGGCTCTCCTCAGGGATGTGTGCTGAGCCCTCTTCTGTTCACTCTGCTCACATATGATTGTACAGCCACACATCCAGGCTGTCATATTGTTAAGTTTGCAGATGATACAGCTGTGGTGGGATGCATCACAGATAATGATGAATCCAGCTACAGACAGGAGGTGGAACATCTGGAGAGCTGGTGCAAAGAGAACAACCTTCACATGAATGTGAAGAAGACGAAGGAGATGATTGTGGACTTCAGAAGGAACAAACACACCCACACCCCACTGTATATAGGTGGATCTGCGGTGGAGGTGGTCTCCAGCTACAAATACTTGGGTGTACACATGAATGATAACCTCAGCTGGAGCAACAACACCACCAGCCTGATCAAGAAAGGTCATCAGAGACTCTACTTCCTCAGACGGCTGAGACGAGCTGGTCTGAGAAGCCCAGTCCTCACCTCGTTCTACAGGTGTGCAGTGGAGAGCGTCCTGTGCTCCAGCATCAACGTGTGGCATGGAGGCTGCACAGTTGCAGAGAGAAAAGCTCTGCAGAGAGTGGTGAAGGCTGCACAGAAGTCTGTGGGAGTCAGTCTCCCCACCATCACAGACATTTACACCTCCAGATGCAGAAAAAGAGCCACCTGCATCATGAAAGACCTCACTCACCCAGCACACTCACTCTTTGCACCACTCCCCTCGGGACGGAGGTTGAGGAGCATCAAATGTAGAACCACTAGACTGAGGAACAGCTTCTACCCTGAGGCTGTCAGACTCATGAATAAATAAATAATAAGAATAAACACTGCAAAATGTCACATCATACTGATACTGATCTGTTTCTTGTTGCTGCGTTCATCTGTGACCATCTGCTCATGTTCGTGCTGCTGTTTATAATGATGTTTTTCTACTACATTAGGGCTTAGTGTATTACTAGCTGATGATGTCTCTCTTAGTTAATCCTAGATGTTATTATTGTTTTTCTCTTGCATTTGTTGTTGGATGTAACTGGGACCCTGTGTACATAATCTCGTTTTCAACACATGTACTACATGCGGTGCAAATGACAATAAATTCTCTCTGACTCTGACTCTGACTCTAATTTTCTTTGTCGCTTCAGTTAATTTTGTTGTAGTACCAGGAGATGCCCACTAAGTGGCGACTCTGACATGTTTAAACTAGCAGACCCTTCACACTTGCAAATGGAAAACTCTTGGACTTTGCTGAACTTAATGCCTTCGTTGTCTCACAGGTGAAGCCCTTGATCTGGATCGAGTCCGTCATCGAGAAGCACTCTCACAGTCGGATCGAGTACATGATTAAGGTTTGTTGCTTTTTCAGTTTGTGGATTAGCTGCACTGTCTTGCTTCTAAACTTGTTGCACTTTAGTTCCAGGATTCATGAAAAGAAACAAAACCAACAAAAGATTTGTCTGTAATACACTTCTTTCTGGCTTACAGTGTGTTCTCTTGCATTTCAAAGTGTACAGCGTTGATTCTGAGACTTATTTAGCCATGTGTCTTCCTGTCAAAACTGACAGGCCTGGCTATACAGTACAGTGCTTGCGTAAAACAACAGTTCAAGTCCCACTGCAATACCTGGTTCAGGCGGCACGTTGAGTTAAACTTGTCCTGCCTGTTTTGGTTTCGTAGGCAAAGAGCCAGTTCAAGAGGCGCTCTACAGCCAACAACGTGGAGATTCACATTCCTGTGCCAACGGATGCTGACTCACCCAAATTCAAGACCACAGTGGGCAGCGTGAAGTGGGTGCCAGAGAACAGCGAGATCGTCTGGTCAATTAAGTCTTTTCCCGTGAGTTCAAAACGGGACTCGAGTTTCACACTGACAACTTGTTTCATTGAATTATTTGTGTTTATTTTGTTTCTAGCAGCTATTTATTTTATTTACTCTGTAACTGGGAACTTAGCTTGTCAGTGTTATCAGTATTTATTTCCAAAATGACAAGTAACACAATGAAAAACAGCGAGTTTGTTAATATTTCTGGTACTATAATGGAAAAAAAAAAATGTGTTGCAACTTGTCACACAGGGAGGAAAGGAGTATTTGATGCGAGCTCACTTTGGTCTCCCGAGCGTGGAGGCTGAGGACAAAGAGGGGAAGCCACCAATCAGTGTCAAGTTTGAGATCCCGTATTTCACCACCTCGGGGATCCAGGTAGGTTCGACACTCATGACCTCTGTCAAGCACTAATCCTTGAAAGACTGTGTCAAACCAGAACACAAAGGTTCAAAACACATTCACCAAATCTGTTCAGCCAGTCATAATAACAGCCTGCCTAAATAAAGGTTGAATTAATAATATATTGTGGAGCACTTTTCTTCACAAAGTTACAAAATGCTTTATAAGCAGAGTACTTGTGACACATGAATGCTAACTTTTACATTCACTGTACAGCCTAAAGCTTTCTGCATATACACTTTCTGTTAGTCTGTATGTTAGTTTTATTTCCACATCTTTTCCTTTTTAATACTTTTGTCTTGCTTTTGGCCAGAGGGGGCATTATAGGAGCACAGTTAAACTCCCACTGCTGTTGCAACAACCTGAAAAGGCAGCTGCTCATCAACTTGAACTTGGCCCTCCATTTTTATCTTAATCACAGTGATATTAAATGTCACTCCTAGTACCAGGTTGGTAGATTAATTGGAGTTTGATTGTAATTTCCATGCAGCAGAAAGAGAGAGAAATTAATGTTTATATTTCATGTTTGCCTTATGCTGACCACAGAGTGACACACACACGTGTTACGTTTACCGTATAATCACAGTTGTCCTGTGATTATATGTGTCGCTCCGCAACACAAAATTAAGTTTTCCCATGTCCTGGTGAGTGGAAACAAGGTTAACTTCATTCAGAATATATTTCTGCCAGGAATTAAACAGTGCTCTTTGTGTTTTTATATAGTTCCCCGTTCAACGCTGATCTTATTCGGAGAAATTGTTTTGTAGATAATTGTCAGTATTTTCTTAGAGATCACGGTTCATTGTTAAAACTTTTTCTGTTTTACTGACTTTTCAGTAACTAGTGATGATAAACTTGCAGTTACCTCTTCATAAACCCTGATCTGCTAACACACACATTTATGTCTCAACTTTATTAGTGTCTCTGGGTGACTCATTAAAAGAGCAAGAGGACACATTTTCCTGCTTCCAAGCATCATCATCATCAATAAAACTTTATTAAGTTGTACGGATGTGACACATCCCCCTCAGAAACAAGAAGGTCAAACTGAAGAAACTGATATACTGAATTGTTGTAAACAGGATTCTACCACAAACATTTGAAAGATTTTTAATTTGACAATTTAACAAAATAGCCCTTTAATCATTTTCATTTCGTTGTTAAAACTTGAAATTAACTTGTTTGAAAAGGAGGTCGAGCATGAATTTTTGCAGGACTGAAGACAAGTTTTACTGTCTTTGGATATTTCCAAGATAAAACATTAAAATGTGGCATATTATACAAGTATAAAAGCATACATGCATTCTGAACTTAATGCAGGACTAAAATGATCTTTTTATTTGCTTTTCTTAAAGATAACACAAAGTCATTCAGTGTAATGGCCACTGCGGTCTCTGTTAAATATACCGTAGTTCTCACTGCTCGTGTGTGTTTTGGTATTGATCCTCTTTTTGTGGTTTTCTATAAACCTTGATGACTTGTCTTCAAACACCAGCGGGTTTCCTGTTCGCTTCAATCTGGACACACCCTCCGAGTGTGCCTGCCACAGTGATGAGAATGAGGCAGTTTGTTTCCTCTACTGTAGTTGCTATGTACCGTTTCTTTCTAATGGTTGTTTTAGTTTTAGTGCATGTGTTAACTGAAAAATCCTAACGAAGGTGAGCAGAAAAAAATTGTATTACTAATTGTATCACTACACTAGACAGTATTTATGTTGTATTAAAACATCCCATCTTTCCTATAAATAAACCTCTCAATATTTTAGTTTTGAGCTCTAAAAAGCAAGTTTAAATCAATATATCTGAGCTCCGTTACATTTTTATGTTCAGGAAATCTGTCACACGATCATTTCTGAAACTTCTGTTAACGGATCAATATCTAGAGTGGTTTTTTTTCCTGCTAATTTTATAATTTCCTGAAAGGAAGCCACCTGTAAAGGTCTCTTACCAAAAAAACAAAAAAAACTACACCCCAGGGGTACATTTCTTGTTTTTAAGACCTAATATATTTCAGCAGAGTGCTGACGACCACTCAGTCAGGTTGGACTTATGATTTAACAAGATGAAACTTCTCACAACTTGCTCTGGCATAGTATAGTGAAAGCTGAATTTTTAGTTTAGCTTTTTAATATGTTAGTAAAGATAATTTGAGAAAAGAGGGATGAGTGATATCTAAATAGGACTCCGTTTAAGTGATCAACAGGACATTTTTTTTCCCATGTGATGGTGATGATGCTCCCACCAACTCACACATGTTCCCATCAAACTTTTGTACCAAGCGTGTGACCTTTTTCTTATTATAGGGCACCAAAAGACTGGGTCTCAGACTCTAATGCAGCCAGCAACGCCACTCTACGTGTGAGAAGAGGCTGTGAAGTTTAATTAGACGAATGTAAATATCAAAGCATGAGAAAGTTTCTCTTAACTCCACCACTAAGTGCAGGGGAGCGCTCATGTGAAGTGCGTATGATGCACGTAACGCCACCGTATAAACTTAACTAGGAAACTGCGTAACCCCACACGCAGGCTGAGTGGCAATGAGATGTTTTATTTTTCAAATGTTGCCTCTGTAGGTGAGAGAAGCAAAACAAGCTGGCAGCTGGATTTTGGTCCACAGCCTGATAAATCCAGACCACACATGCAGTCTGTACTTACCAAAGGAGATACTACAAACATCCTCCTTTCCCCTTCTCATCTTACAAGCCATAATGATATTTTGCGGGAGGTTGTCCTTTCATGCCGTTTTGCTGACTGCGTACCCACGGTCAGGCCGACTGCATGTTTGGCTGCGGGGCGCGAGGAGAAGTGCTGCGCCGGCAGACTCGGTGATCCCGCGTGTGTGTGTGTGTTTGTCGTCATGTCTTCGGTGACCACGGCGCGCTCTCGCTGTGACTTCACCGACGAGTGGAAGGTAATAACAAGGCAGCTGGTGCCGTGGCCCCTGCCAGAGCGCGGCCGCTTCTTGATCAACAAATTCCAGCGCTGTCTGTCCTACTTTCTGATGGGAACACGGCAGCGTTTCCCATTGAGGGGTTATGTTGGCATTTTCACACAGAAAATTGCAACTTTTTTTTTTTTTTTTTGCTGAGGATATTCATCGCCTGAAGTCAAAGATGGAGCAGCAGTGTCTGTGTGTGTTTCATTTTGTCTAAACTGTTACCAAAATATCACATGCACCACTGGCTGTATTTTAATGAAACTCAGAAAGTAAATCACTGATGCACGTCTACAAGTTATCACTTTTGAGGTCAACCAAATTCAAATTGGCCGCCACAGCTAAATGACATTAAACAATAATAAAATGGCTGCACCTCTGTGATTTTTACAAATATTGAGCTAAAATTTAGTGTGGTAGTAGCTGATGGTAGATCACAACATATATTCTCAAGTGCTAACAGATACATCCATCCATTATCTTCCGCGTATTCCGAAGTCGGGTTGTGGGGGCAGCAGCTTGAGCAGGGAAGCCCAGACATCTCTTTCCACAGCCACCTCTTCCAGCTCTTCTGGGAGGATTCCAAGGCGTTCCCAAGCCAACTGAGATAGTCTGTCCAGCTTGTCCTGGGTCTTCCCCGGGGTCTCCTTCCAGTCGGACATGCCCAAAGCACCTTTCTAGGGAGGCGTCCAGGGAGCATCCTTACCAGATGCTTGAACCACCTCAACTGGCTCCTCTCGATGTGGAGGAGCATCCGTTCTACTCCATGTCTCTCCCGGAGAACCGAACTTCTCACCCTATCTTTAAGGGAGAGTCCAGCTACCTTGCGGAGGAAACTCATTTCAACCACTTGTATCCACTATCTCATTCTTTCGGTCATTACCCAGAGCTCGTGACCATAGGTGAGGGTAGGAACGTAGACCGACCGGTAAACAGAGAGTTTTGCCTTACAGCTCAGCTGTCTGTTCACCACAACGGACCGGTACAGAGGCCGCAGTAACTGCGGACACTGCACCAATCCATCTGTCAATCTCACCCTCCATTCTTCCCTCACTCATGAACAAAACCCTGAGATACTTGAACTCCTCCACTTGAAGCAGAACTTCACCCTCGATCTGAAGAGAGCAATCCACCCTTTTCCGGTTGAAGACCATGGCCTCAGATTTGGAGGTGCTAATTCTCATCCCAGCCACTTCACACTCTGCTGCTAACAGATCATAAATGGTAAATGGACCATACTTATATAGTACCTTTCTATCTTATCAAGACACTCAAAGCATTTTACACTACAATCTGTGTTCTCATTTACCCATTCATACAGCACTCCACTATATCTGTACAAAGAATAATCAGAGCTTTATCACATTCATACACCGATGGGACACACATTGGAGACAACGAGGGGTTCAATGTCTTGCCCAAGGATGCTTCAGCATGTGACTGCTGGTGGAATCGAATCCCCAACTCTTGCATTGGAGGATGACTGCTCTAACCACTCATCCACAGCGCCCCGTTTTATCATACAACTGTGCTTGAGGTTGTGCATGTTATCTTAAAGAACCAAATAGCTCTAAGTGTCATTCTCAGCACGCGAGAGGTCTGCAACTTTTTTTTATCAAAAGAGCCATTTCTACCCCTTTGCTCACTAAATAAAACATGTCTGGAGCCACAAAATCTGCTACAACTGTGATTATCAACTGATGGCCCATGAGCCACTGAGTTTGTTAGAGTGGAGCTTTTCTGGCCTGTGGGGGTGACATTATAAAACTGAAATTATAACTTGAGTTTTAACATTTATTAATATTTTTACTAGGGATGCACAATATTATCTGCATGCTATCGGTATCTGCCGATATTGGTGTTAAAGTTAAATATCGGCCATTCCATCAAAACTACTCACCGATATAAAAGATGCTGCTTTTGTATGACCCATTGACAAGGATGCCTGCAGCGCCAGACGTCACGCGCGTCTACCTGATCTGATCATGGCGTAGAGGAAGAAGTCAAAATGTTGGCGGTGTGGACATTTTTTTATTTTTCATTGAGAATATTGGATTCCAAAGATTTTTGGACTACAGTACGTTGAGCCTCGCTACATCGTCCCCAGTCAGATATAATTTTCCGATGTAGCCTTACCCGAACTACAAGCCGTCTTTTCCAATGTAATTGAGAAGCTAATAGCTGATAGCACTTGGGTGAGTTTTACCACAGACATGTGGACGTCAAGTGTTAGCCCTGTTAGCATGATTAGTCTTATGTGCCTTGGATAGACAAAAACTTTTAACTTAAAAAGTCTGTCCTTCATGCACAGGAGTGCAGAGGTTCCCACACTGCAGCTAGGAACCCAGAACAAGCCTCCTCAAGTGAGACAGCATCGCAGGTGACTAATGCTAATGAATAACATTTAACACTTTTCATTTAATATAAGTTAATGTGCTATGCATATAATATGGCTATCTATCTATCTTCGTTTAATGTTCGTTTTCCCGATTCCGGGGTGGGACGTCACTTCTTTGTCGCCAAGTTTTTGATGCCATATTAGGCGGTCAGTTGCGTCCAGTTCATTGAGGTTCAACACTTTCAGATCTTGTTGAATCGTTTGTGTTCCATTCTTCAAACATTTGCGCCACGCTCTGTTCGGATGTGGCTGTTAGATTGATATCGTCTGCGTACATCAGATTGCAAATTTGCATCGACTTCGTGATTTCTTTCATTACTGTCATAAATAACAGTAGTATAAGTTAATGTGCTATGTATATAATATGGCTGTTACTGAATAAATCTCACCAGCTCTTAAAGCTGTTGCACAATTTTTGTAGCAAATAATCCTGAATAAGAGGGCTATGTTCTGACAAAGTAAAGTATATTAAAAATATCGGTGTCGGTTATCTGCCAAATAATTATAACATATCGGATATTGGCCAAAAATCCCTAATTTTTACATTTTAAGACAAAAAAAGGACCATATCATGTAAAGAAGGGAAATAATTATAATTTATATGGATTTTGATAAAAAATTAAAACACTGAACTCTGCAGGCCTATGTGAGGAATTATGAATAAGTATTGGGTGGGGCTGCGGTAGCTTGGTGGCCATTGCCCCCGTCTTGCAATCCTGAGGTTGAGGGTTCAAGCCCAGGTTGTCTCAGGAAGAGTATCTGGCGTAAAACAAATTGCCAAATCTTTCTTGCAATGGTGACCCCTGAAGAAGGGAGCAGCCGAAAGAAACCTGCTACTAAGTTATACTTACTATTCAACAATTTCCTGTGGGATCAATAAAGTTCTTATCTTAATATTAGTTATCTGGCAAAAATTTACAAAAAATTCACATTAAAACTATCAAAACTATCCTTTTCTGTTGTGGCTATATAAAATCAACACAATTAAATTTCATTAAGTTTTGGTCAAAGCTTCAAAGAGCCTCCGATGAGGGACTAAAGAGCCACATGTGGCCCCTGAGCTGCAGGTTGCAGACCCCTGTGGTAGATGAAAACTCTGGTGTAAAAGGCAGCGGACAGTATTTAAAAAGAATGATAAGGTCTTTGAGAAAGTTTTGACCTCTGAATCCTAACGTAACCGAAGAAATTTTATTTCCTGTGTGAAATGTTGAGTTGTTTTACAAGCATATTGCTACCACAAGATGTAAACTAATGTAATATCTCATCATTTACAAATACTGCAAAACCATTAAGTTTCCTTTTATTTCCTCACTTGATCGGAAAAACTTTCTGCAATCATGTTTCATGATTGTTAGAGAGGCAGGATATTTTTAGGGTTATTTCTCGACATTGTGCTCTGTGGTAACACCGGGCAGCTGAAATATTGGTTAATGCCTTGTGAAAGTTGCGTCTTAATTTTGCTGAGGCAAACTTTTGATTTTGCTCCAAATACAAAAAAAAAGAAGCCCCTACAGTTATGTAAATGAACATAGTGTGTCCCTTGAATGCTGCTCTGTAGCTGCTTCCTTCTTTGGTATGACTCATATTACTGCTTCCTCATCAGCAGCACTTCTACTACTACAACTCACCACGAGCTTAAACGTGCACTCTACTCAAAATGTGTGTTTGGACTGTGAACACCTGCTGAATCAGATTAGCATCAGTTGATTTACATAAAATAATTACACATAATAAAGTTTTTTTTTTTGAGGTGGAGGGTGTTCTTTAGGCTGTCCTTTGGCAAACTTTAATCAAAGCAAATCAAATAAAAAAAAAGCATGCAATGTACCTAAATATGGTTACTTTAGCTTCTTTAATCAGTTTGTATGTTCTCCTGGGTGGACCGGTTTGGTCTAAAGTCCAAAGACAAGCAGGTTAAGTGATTTTTATTTTTTTTTTCCTTCTGTTTAGTTGTAAGTTTCCTTCAGGTGTTTTTTTGATTCCCATCCAAAATTCACGATGAAATTCACTGCATTCACCTGTGACCCTGTGCAGCTTCAGCAGTTCAGATTATGAGTGAAAGCTGTTTTTTTTTTAAGGCTATTTTTTCATACTTACTGAAATTTCATGTCAGTATGTCTTTTTTTTTTTCATGTCAAACATGTTTGTAACAGCTTTCTCATGGTAATTTGTGCCCTATTAGGTGCGTTACCTGAAGATCATTGAGAAGAGTGGGTACCAGGCCCTGCCGTGGGTGCGCTACATCACCCAAAATGGAGGTAGGTCAAGAGTTCAGTCGCAGCTGTACCCATAAGTGCAGGCATTAGGCAACAGTTGGGCAACGCAGTGCAACATGGTGGGAACTAACCTTGACCAGATTCAGTTCTATGAAAACGCGTTACACGAGGCAGTGTGGCAATGTCCTGCGAAATGTGAGAAAGTGAACTTTTCTTCTTCTGTGCTTCCCGCCCAATCATCACATTGAGATTACCGAGTTTGCACATGTTGCTCTTTTGGCTAATGTTGCAGCTAATTGCTAAATATCCTTATCTCATTTCCTTTGAATTTCATTTGATCTGAGCGGAAAGCATCAGCCGCCTCCACTAGATTTCTCTCTGATTCTCCCTTTTTCTTTGTCCATTTGATTAAGTCTTGTCAATTTCCTCCCCAGATTACCAGCTCCGGACCCAGTAGGCCGCGCCTCGGCAGGTGGACGTCAAGGCGGGGTCGAGTCCAGCCGTTAATGTGCCGTCAATGGCGGGTGGCAGTCAGGAGCGCAGAGGACTGTCAGTATTTACTTTTGTCGTTTAGTTCTGTATTTGTTAAAGCTCTGTCCATTCATGATCAACGCAAGTGTTTAGACGGAGGCTTCAGTAGGTCAAGGATTGGAAAAAAAAAAAAAAAGAATGATGAAGACCAAGAAAAGCAGGAGTAACGTTTACAAGCAGAGGTGTTCACAATCTATCCCCATGGGTCAGATCGACTGAATGAATGTTACATTTCTCATTTAAAGTACCGGTAATCACATGCACACAGGTCAGCAACACACACACAGGATGTTTTTTGTATGAAGCTGCCATGATTCCCTTTTGCTGATTATCTGTATATATTTGCTAAACGAATTAAATTCAGTGTTATCAGTTAAACAACTGTAAATCAAAACATTTTTCTTTTTGTATTGTTACCTCCATATGATGCCACCGAGACATGCCAAAACATCGCCTTCCTGCTGATCGTCGTGCTTTTTGGGGGGTTTATTTGACTCTGCGTTCAGCTTTGCAAAAACTTATCCAACAGTTGAAGCTGCACTGAAATCACCCCGACGCCTGCTTTTATTTTCTCTGTGTGTAACCGTGCTATTTTCAGCCATTAAATGTATATTTAGAGAAAACTATTCCATCGTTTACTCGCGTCATTATTTTGTGACGTCACCGTTGTCGTTATGTTTGAGGAGGTCTGGATGAAAAGAATCCGGAGGAGGAGTTCCTCTTTCAGGTGTGCGGTTGGCGCTAACCCTGACTGGGTCGTTCTACGTCACCCTGGTGGAAAGAACCATCGTAATAAGTGCAAGCTCTCCGTAAACAAGTGGGAGAACTGGAAAGGAAGTGACTTAAGCTGCGGTCAACAACAGTCACAGTTCGAAAGAAGACCCAGCACAAACCAGTTATTGTTCAAAGCCAAGCCAGACTGCAGAGGTCCTGCATGAGGTCATTCCTCAAGTTTGTCCCGTACAGAGGAGAGTGCGATACTCTTTATTTAACGTGAGTCACTTATGAGCAGGCATGGGTTTTATGAGGACTTGTTCATGGTGACAAGAAATACAAGATTTGTTCTTAGAACATGTTGGACCCGATTCTGTCATCGATGTTCCTGCTTTGTTTTCCTTCTGTTCGGAGTCAGCGTCACCTGGTTTTTGTTGGAACGCGCACACGGCAGGTGTGCCAAGCTTGGAAACGAGCCACGATTCACTTTTCTAAAGACAGAACGGCATGTTATCCAGGTCTCAATGTTCAAGATCAGTCTCGGGATAAAGCAAGTAACTAAACTATGTGCATTACTGAAGATCTCTTATTGTCAACCCTATTTATCCCTTCAGATTTGTGTTTTGTGTCTGAACGTGATAAATATTATTTTAAGGTCTGACTAAAAACTTTTTTTTTTAAATAGAATAAGGCACGTTTGATGAAAATATAAGTCCTGAAGGATGTCTTTTTGAATTTGGAAGTATTTATTTGTTTGGGGATTTATTTGTAGCCCTGGCTGATTTGCATAATCTCTAAATGAGTACCTGTGGGAAGCTCGTTGCCTCTGCCTGAGAACGCAAGCCTTATCTCTGCGATGACAGGTACGAGACTAGTAATAACATCTACTCAGACCAGATTAGTTTTATCTCGTCTGCATTATGCTTTCAACTTGTTTCAGGTTGAGAAAGGTCTAGAAAAGAGGAGGGCCTGCTCAGTGTGGTACGATTACAGCTGTTGCATAATTGTTGAAGCATCTCCCGACTCCAGGCCAACGTGTGCTTTTTCTCACAGGGGCACAGTTTCTGTGATACTTGGCAGGGCGAGTTAATATAGTGTTTGGCTCGTGATGAGAGGGGCACATTTATCCTCTGCAGAGTTGGAGGAAAGACCCGACATGCCTCATGTTTCAAAATTACCAAAGAGACGGCTGCAGGAAAACCCACTTGTACACACCAATATTTAACCCATTTATTCTTCATCTTGTCGTCCTATCAAATGTATACATCATGTGAGAGGAGACAATTTTACTTACTGGATCAAAATGAAAAATGCACAAAAAGCAAATTAAGTGTAAAGTTTGCATTTTATGGCAGAGTTTTAGGCCAAGATCATCTTAAGATGAGAAATGACAGCATGAGCGCCATTTTGATTACGCCTTGAAAATAACCAAACAAGTTAAGTCTGGTCCTCTGGACATTCAGAAAACAAAACAAATAATAGAAATGTTTCGTCTTTTGTCTGAAAGACTTCTTCAGTCTGAGGAGCTGTATCTTTATTGAATGTCCAGAGGACCAGACTTAACTCTTTTAGATTTTTTTACCTGGATTTTTGAGCATGCATCAGGATACCTTGAAAATATGTTTATTCTCATGTGATATCTCGAGCCATCTGTTATCACTGTTGTCCCTCCAGTATTTTATAAGATATTTTGCTAACGGTACAGACATGGGCATTGACATTGTCGCTCGTTGCCAAAAAAAATTCATGTAAAAGGAGCCATTTTTAGGTATTTTGTTCAAAATACTTCTTGGAAAATTGTCTTTAAATTTATATATATGTATATATATATACGGTATATATATATATATATATACGGTA